>LR999896.1:11810000-11993239 GCA_905220335.1 Noctua pronuba
ATTTGGTTGTTAATACAACCGTTGTGATTAAATAAATGAATAAAATTGTTTGGTTTTTAAATGTTAATAAATCTTTGAAACATTTAATCGATTATTGGTACATTTTATTGCTTTAACTGGCCACACTAATTGGGAACGGCGAGCTTTCTGACATGAAAAAAGGACTTTGGCGAATTGCAGATAGCTAACATCAATAGATGAGCTACATAGTTAATATCAATAGATTAACACTATAATATAAATGGATTTGCTTGGGGCCAACATCGAATGCGGCCGGAGGAGAGATTATAACTACCCTTCACGACTGCTGAGCATGAGGTCCCGGTTTCGATTTCCGGATCGGGAAAAGTGTTATTGGGTTTTACCATCAGGAATCTTTTCAAAAGCAGGCATGGATTCTGGATTTGTGCCCAGTTGATGGCAATAGGCTCGCTCACTATTACATGGGACTCAAAACATAACCAGCGAAATGTGTGTGTACTATATTAGGTACACCTCTGCTAACCCTTCGGGGATTACAAGTGTGATGATTTGTTAAAAAATATAGATAGATGTATCTCTGCCTAAACCTTTAGCGAATACAAGCATGATGTTGTGCTATGTTTTTCAGTGCTCTTGTTAGTAACGCAATGCATGAAGTTTCCTAGTCTAAGAGATGCCATAACGAATACAACCTCATCTTAAGCTGAACTTGCGTAACTTCGCTCGAAGTTAAACTGAAACAATATTTTAAAGAATTCGTTTTACATTTATAATGTTTCCCCTTTGTACAGAGGAACTCTATTTAAAACAGGACTGCGTTTTAAACTTAGTCACTTACTTGCATGTTCCTATTTAACTTTCCATTGAGATATTTTGTGAGCGTTTGTCTTTCCGAAATAAAACCACAGTTAGGGCACTTTCTACTAGATGAATACAGAGAAAGCACTGAACGTCTTTCGGCTGATATGTTATGATGATGATGAACTGGTGATGAAGTAAATAGAAACAAATACTAATAGTGAAACAAGACAACAACCCTTCTCTTACCAAATAATCTACGTTTATCGAAGAATAAGACGGTAAAATAAATAATTTAGTATACAGCAAAGTAAAACCAAATAAAAAGCTACCCAACAAAAGATGTTACGATCCGATTTTAAGCGTAAAACTGCAAACATTTCCTTTCTAACGATCCGTCTCATTAACTTCGTCTTATTTCGCCAATTATTTTCCAACAAATCACGTTCAAAGTTACCCCACAATCGATCATCATTACCCTGCCCTCAACATATTTATTCACTGTGTATATTTTTTCGATATGATTTATCCGATCCAACTTTGACAGGAGCTGTCAAAATCATGACGTATTGTAAGTAGGATCTTGTTACATGTAAAAATGGCTGCCCCTATTATGTCTGTATTATTTGTAGGTAAGTTTATAATATTCGTTTATTTTTTTTACTTTATACTACATGAGTTTTATCATGAATTATAATGATTTATTTCACGTGTACTGCTGAAATAGGCTATTTATGATTTCAGAGCACACTAGTGAATTGAACAGCCTAGCTCCAAGACTATATTACTGGAAAAATGTTGGAGTACCAGATATATCTCAGCCTAACCCTTCGGGCATATACAGGCGTGTTGTTATGACTTTCTAGTACTCTTAAGTAACGAAGCTAACCCAAAATGTATCTAAGAAACCACTAGGACATAAATATTATTTATCAAGATATACTTACCACATAGATACAGGTAATGTTATCTAACTAATACTTTGAGCACGATGTCTTTACGAAACTAAGCCGGATTATCGGACTAAGTGACCGCTAAGTAGTCACACGCCGCAGAAAACACTTATAGCACATTATTACGGCTTAATGTACTGTTTCTTTATATAAAATACATGTATGGCTAAGGATATTAGCGGGTTTCTTCGTAATATATGAAGAAAAAGGCACTTTAGTTACCTGCTCGATTCTTAACTTTCTCTGAAGATAATAGATTTAAGGAGCATAAGTGAATCTATGTAGATAGAGTAAATTAATCAATCAATCATTTTAGTGACAGGCATAAAATAATCTTATACAATAATAAACTAATACATATAAAAAACCTTATTTAACGATAACCGACACGTATCGTTGACGGCGTCGTGTTTTGCTGCGTGGTGTCGCGTAACCGTCCTCGGAATCGTCGGTATACGACACCTTTCGGCCAAAAGTCCTCTTTCATGAAGGCCTGTAGATGGTGAGTTAGAACTCGTACCACGAAAGAATTAAAGTTGACGTTTTGGCAAAGGAAAAAGGAGCAAGGGTGAAGCTACATACCAAAAATCATAGACCTTAGATGTCACTTTAAACTTACTGCAACAAAGATTCATGCCCATTTTGATTATTACCAGATGATACCAAAATTCATCATCTGCCTAGCCTTTTTCCCAACTATGTTCGGAGTCGGCTTCCAGTCTAAACGAATGCAGCTGAATACCAGTATTTTACATGGAGCGACTGCCTATCTGACCTCCACAATCCAGTTAGGACTAGGTGATAAGATACCCCTGACTGGTTGTCAGACATTCGGGCCAATGACTACCAGTAACGACTGACAATTAAACACTTGAAGAAACTAACTCTTTAAGTGCGTAACTTTGACCATAGAGGTAAAGCCTATACGGAAGTAGCCCGGCTATAAACCACACGACCAGCTTAACTATCGCAATGATGGACGTTAAAGTACTTCAAACATGAGCAATTTTGTTCAAGAGCCATAAAAAATATTTTTAATGGCTCTCCTGCCCACCTTTTAGTGGTCATTAAGTCCTCGATGTACTTTATTTACTTTGTGACGTTTTTCAACTGAAATCTATTTCTGATTTCTGTTTGACAAATAAATTTGGTAGGTACAGGTCAAAGATTTAAATCTGTGAGATGTTTCCTCATTCTAAGGGAGCTCATTGCTAAATAATAACCGCCGCTCGGGTCGATCTTTAGGTTGAGCCGCGCTAGCTGGATCAGTGACCACGCATTACATACCAAGTTACCTCCGTGCCTCGGAAAACACTTTAATCCGTTGGTCCCGGCTGTCATTGTAGATCTTTGACAGTCGTTACAGGTTGTCAGTGGTACGAAAGTCTTACCAAGAGGTATCGTATTATCTAGTACTAACTGGGTTGTGGTGGTCAGATAGGCAGTCACTCTATGTAAAATACTGGTATATAGCTGCATCCGGTTAGACTGGAAGCCGACCCCAACTTAGTTAGGAAAAGGTTAGGCGGATGATGAGTTCTGTCCTCATTACTAAGACTTTGACTGCCCGACAAAATGTTTATTACACTGAGTAGAGTGTACGCCAAATGGTATTATAGATAAGATTTTCTGTAGGAGTGAGCGAGACAATACTATACATGGTGTAAACAGACCCTTCACAAAGCCGTCAACCAAGCATTCTGTACATCAAACTCAGTAACTTTACACAACAATTTTTGCTGGGAAACGACTTTTATTTTGGGGTAAAAAATCACGTTTAACGGTAGTTAACTCAATGTAACGTCCTCAAAACATTGTGTTGATAGATGTATTGAATAGTGTGGGGGTCCTGGAGGTGTTTAAAGTAAAAATCTTACATTAAAATCATGTATTTAAAAAAAAACTTGTGAAAAAGTTGGAACCTTGACCCCCCAATATCTCCGTAACTAGAAGGTTCCCAGGTATGCTCTACTACAAAAAAATGATCGCAATGACGGGGCGAACAAGTGCCATTTGGCTTCGTTAAGAGTCTTTTTACACCCTTTATAATTATAACTAATGATTTAATTAGTTAGGTACATATTACTTTAAAATGCTGATGTTAGTGTATATCATTCTCAGACGAATCCACTAGTTTAGTTATAGATAACATTAACAGTGCGGAAACTGGCAAACAGTAACTTCAGTGGCTCATTAGCTGCGTATCGATCCAAACGAGTCAATTAGACGGAGAGTTACATTCTGCAGAAGACATACATACGTTGAGAAAACTAAAGGTAGAATTCTGGAAGAAACCGTAACTGTTTTATGAATGTTTGTGTAGATTGTGAGATTGACGCCGCTGCAGTTTACATAGAAAATAGTTGTGTCGTTGCGTTATGTCATTCTGATTAAATGGTTTAAATGGTTTGGTTCAATTTTTTTTCCTAGGCTGCTTTGTCCCACTCCCGGGCGAAGGCCTCTCTCCAGTCCTTTCAATTCTCGCGAAGTCTGAAGTCTTCCAGTTCTGACGGAACTTATCCAGTTGGTCCCGCCATATACTTCGTTGCCTGCCGCGACCCCGCCTCACTGTACCAGGGTACCAGTTTCCTGCTATTTGGCCCAACTGCTCAGTCCCATTTGAGTTGGGTATCCTTTTGAGCCACGTCAACTATATTTGTTCAGGGCGCAGTATTGTGTTTCGAACACGATCCGTTAATTTAACACCTAGTTAAATACTTACGAAAATAATAATAAATGATTCTCGAAAGTTAAGTAAATCAAAACGCAATTATAAGAATACAGACTTCTCTTCAGCACGTTAGTGTCGTACGAAGTGGTAGCTCATCCTCACCATATACAGAAATACCATATCTAATACGAATAGGTACATCTATTCAGGATATATTATAAGGTACACCCCATCACAACATCATGACAAATGTATCCAATCCATAGATGATTTGTGGCTGCACTAATGTCTGGGAGAATGAGATAGTACATACATAGCACTAGTACATAGCACATGGTACATCGTAACTTTAATAATCTGGAACACTGAAGCGGTCATTAAGATATATTAGGTCGGGGTAATAATTATACGTTGGCTTGTGTTTTGGCGGCTACATTACTGCTTTAGGATTGGTGTGAATAGGTTACTAATTAGTTTACGTCATGGTGGTTTTAACAAAGGAGTTTAAATGAAATAATAATTATTTCATCTTAATTATAATGATTTTCATATTTGGTTAAGGGACGCACAGAACCGGGAAGTGTGGCAGAAAAAATTGGAGACCTACCCAGTAGTTGGTGATTTCGGGCAGATCTGATGATGAATAATTATTTACAGGAAATAAAGGGAAAATAAACATTTTGGTGGCCTTGTCGCATGTTACTTAGGGTCGGCGAATACGGCGAAGCCAAGATATTATGATTTTAGTAGTCTATTCTGTCTATTTAGGTATGTTTCTCCGTAGCGCCTAAAGTCTTCATCCGATTTTGGTGAATAAGGTGTCAATCGATTCGTTATTTTGGCACAGGTAACATTGGTTATATTTTAACCGACTTCAACAACAGGAGGAGTCGATTTTACCTTGTAAACCCCGACTTTAATTAGAGGGTGATTTTTCAGTAGTCGAGTTTTTAGTTGTAGTATAAACCACACAAATTCTTGTTTTCAATTCCCATCTGTCAATCATCACGCTGTCATTCATTCGAGGGGAAATAAATGAATCAAGAGAATAGTCTATAATCTGCATCATACATCTTAATATAGATATACAGGAGGAAAACAAGGGAACAAAATGTAACTTACATAAAGGAATACTTTCAGTTTATGCTGTAGGCATCACAGAACCTTCCTCCTTTCTTGAACGCAAACATTTCCTCTAAGAGATGAAGACAGTCCTTCTTGGAAGCTCAAGACCAAGAAACCAATTAAGTAATGGAGACAGGTCAACCACAATAACACAAAGGACACGGAACGTCTGCAAGGAGTTGGTGAATGCATTCCAATACACTTGAAGACTTAGTAGTCAGCACTAAATGCCAGAGACTCACAGTACATGTTACATATCACCAAGTTAAAAGTATTTCACAAACAAGCTCAGGAATACATTAGGAAGAAGAAGGACTTGTAGATTCTTAGATGATTGTTAACTTTTTATCTTGTTTAACGTTTTTCTGAAGTAAGTAACGACTTATTGGCTGAACCCAAATCATTTTAAAAGAGTAACCATGGAGGTTCTTCTCCATAGGAAACGGCCAACCCAAACCGTGCACATTTTCTCGATGTTTTATAAGTACTCATATAGACCTATAAGTAATAAAGTATCTTGATTTTGGAACACATTGGAAACTAAACGCATACATTTTTTCATCAGACTCGCATTGCAATGTAATTTTACTACTGTGGTAAAACAACAGTTTTTAATGAACTTACGCGACCACGCGTTCGGGTTAGCCGAACAAAATGAACGCTTCATGTTCGCGCGATGCTCACTTTGGTTAGAACTCGACCATTTCTTTGAGCGAACCCGATCGCGTGGTCGCACCGATACAGACCGTCTTCTGGTTCTCCAAGAAAATGAGTGACTCATAAACGTTATGGTTAGAACGGGGTCTTAGGAGTAAACGATAAAAGTCGTAAACACCATCGTTCCATAATTCCAATCTATGCCTTGCTGCACTAATAATAACGCACCTATTTACAAACACCGGTACAAAACGGATCGAGTAGCTTTAGTAATTACTAGAGCTCGGTACACAGTTACCTATAGAGCCCGCATGCGACTTGACCAACTAAAACTTACTAGTCTTGCTACAAGAAGGTTTCCACTTACTAATTCTCGTACGTTAAGTAAGGGTTCACAAATTCAATGCGTAAAGTAAATGTCGGTTCATATTTGACAAAACTGTGAATTCATTTAAAGAAAATTTAAAATCTAGTCTCTGAATCTTTAAGTTAGCCTTAAAAATAATCTGGCAGCGGCACTTGTATGTCTGACTGTCTGTAGTCAGACATACGAGTGATCCTATTTGGGTTTCCGTAATAAAAATATCAATCATAATCTGAAACATCATCAGAAGCAATAATCTACCCATGACAGTACTTTAACATAACGACATCACGCTAGTAATCCCTGAAGGGTTAGGTAGAGGTGTACTTAATTGTACACCCACATTTCGCCAGTTATGTTTAAGTCTTATAATAATATCTAATAGGGGGGCGAGTCTATTGCCATCAACCAGGCACAAATCCAGACTCCGTGGCTCACAGACAGTACTATAAAGGATGTAACAAGACCCTTAACGAAGCCGAAAGGCACTTGTTCTCTCCGTCATTACGATCTTTTTTTTTTGTTCTAGACCATACCTGGGAACCTTCTAGTTACGGAGATATTGGGGGCAAAGTTCCAACTTTTTAAAAAGTTTTCTGTTAAATACATGTTTTTAATGTAAGATTTTTACTTAAAAAACCTCCACGACCCCTGTACTATTCAGTCCATTCATCAGCACAATTTTTTGAGTGCGTTACATTCAGTCCTACCGTAAAACGTGATTTTTCACCCCAAAAAAAAGTCGTTCCCCAGTAATAATTTTTACGTAGTGTCACTTAATTTTATGTATATAATGCTTAGTTAACGGCTTCGTTAAGACTCTCGTTACACCCTGTATATCCATATAAATATATAAAATCAAGATTAAAAGTAACAAAAATCCAAACCCCTTTCAGATCCCGCAACTCAACTTCAACTTTACTTAAACCATCGATATTTTTATGGAACAATAAATACCAAAATTACTGGCCAAACTCCGAAACTTGAAGCCACAAAACCTTTACAGGGTTAAAGGCATAACAATAAAAATCATTTGTAATCTTGACGTCAATTTTTAACAATTCATCTTGAGTGGAGCGACGTTGAAGTGGCCGGATTTCAAAAGTCATTTTTCAACCGTTATGACGTAATCGCTTATAAACTCTTAGGTTTTTTATTTGGAGAGTAGGGAAATTTTCATATTCAACGTTTTATGAGCTTATCCGGAGAGGTGGGGACCGCGCGCTGGTTGTGTCAAGACTTTTTGATTGCCTGAGTATGAGGTTATAAAAGTTTAGTATCTAGAATAAAAAATACTCAGCCTTTTAAACAATCAAATTAATAAATTAAAATATATTTATGATAAAAAAAAATATGAAAGCAAAAAAAGTTAATAATGTGACTACACAACTTAAAATATGATGATGCAGAGTTACTTTTGAAACGTGTGATTTAATAATAATTAATAAACTTTGATGTTAGTCGCTTATTTAGTCACCCATATAAACTCAAAATCAATCTCTCTCTCATACAAACAAACGCACTCTCAAACACACGCGCGCACACACACACACTTATACAATTGATGGCATTTTCATTTTTCTCTTCTTGTTATTCACCTATTTGTAAGTTTATAATGTAAGGAAAGAGCGGAGCCTTCAACTACAGGTATTTTCTATGCCTAAATGAAGACTCCTCGACTTGCCAAAATGATATGAAATAAACTTATTTTATTTTATTTTTAGAATTAATTAGGGTAGAATTAATTCCCGTATTGGTTATCGGTAATCGGATGCAGCTAAATACCATTATTTTACATGTAGCGACTGCCAATATGACTTCCACAACTCAGTTAGTAAGACCACTTGGTAAGACGGGCCGCTGACTCTTTTAACGACTGTCAAAGATCTAGAAACTTTAAACTTTAAACCGTTGGTCTCGGTTGTCACCGAGACCAACGGAGCTTCTCTATATAGGTATTGGCAATAAAAGAGAAACGTCTTTTGCACCTATACACTTATCCACCTATCCATGTAATAGAATATAATTTGAGTTAAGATTATAACATTCAAAACCACAAATTAAAATTATTCCCCTCATAGAGACTATACGTGTGGCTCAGCAGGGGAACATTCGAGGCTGATTAGGTTTAAATACTAAAACTGTGCCGTGATTAGTGAACAAGGTAGGTAGATAATCAAAGCTAGATTCTTAGTGCCTTCTTCAGATTCAGGACAATAAAGTGGATTTAACAAAGGATCCTAGTAATTATTATCATCTTAATTGTAGTCTTCTAATTCCGATTTTGTTTAGCTAGAATTCCTGAAAACAAAGATCTCGTAGACTTGAATACATTTCTAATGCTATCCTATTGTAATAGTATTATAACCACAACAATTAATATTATTGGGTTTTATAAGCCTTTGTTCTTTGTTATACCATCTTCATCGTGTTTGTTTAACTGCTTTAATTTAACTCAGTTCTTCCGTTTTCGGCATGGTCAATCGAAAAGATTGATTCAAGTGATAAAAGTCAGATTGACTAGTATCTTCTTTTTATCACTCAATCAATCTTTTATCAGTCATTTATTAACTGAAGATTTTCTGCAGTCAATCATCATCTTCCTGCCCTTGTCCCATTTTACTTGGGGTCGGCGCAACACGTTCTTTTCTGCCATTCTCCTCTGTCAACCATCACGCAATCTTTTATTCCTTTTTCTTTCATTATTATTCCTTACACAATTCATCCATCGCCTCACAGTCAATGCTTCCATAATCCTTAATTTATCTTCTCGCCATTTTTAAACTTGTGTCAATCACTATATAATAAGTTACCAAGATCAAATTTATCACTGTTCTAATTCACTATTACCAAACTTAGCTTTCTGACTTCTCAACCAAATACATGAAAAGTACCTAATTCATAAGTTTTATTTTAAAAGGATGTTATTCGGAATGGATAAAGTTTTAAGTGGGTCGCAGGAATATAAGAGAGCTGGTATGAGGTTAATGCTAAGATTAACTGCGCGACGTGATAATACGTTACTTTTATCCTAGAAACTGTATTTTATCAGCACCACAACGGATTTATTATCACAATATACGTTAATACGGCAATTGTGGAAGTTGTCTGCCATAAATTTTCTTTCTAAGCCATAAAACTTTGCCTTTTTGCATCCCCACACTAGAATCTGGAGCAGTGGCTGCTATTACAAATACAAATCACATGCACAACCCTCCACGACTCGGAACAACTTTGAGGATCTCTTAGAACGTATAAAACGAGATCGTGATATTTCTGTAAGAGAGAACTTCAAGACGGATAAATATCTGTCTTTGTATTTTCTCGCGATAAAATAGAACTTGCATTATTTGAAGAGGGCACTCCACTACCTCCTATTTTCGTAGCCCGGCTTTTCTTAAAATAAATAGGTTAGTTTTATACCATACAAAAATGCTGATTCCGAAAATCAGAAAACGACCTCCTTTTATCAAGTTCAAATAAAAGTATCGCCACATTTCTTCCTTTCATCTTATATTAGCCTCATTCAGTTTCTGCGGAAATATTTCTTTCACTTGATTATATTTCTATAGATCTTTGAGAGTTGGCGAAAATACTCAAGAGTCATCGTTACTAATGAAAATTACAGCGATTCGTATTGAAGGTAAAGTGCAAACGCTACCAAATGAGTCGGAACGAGAGCGGCAAGGTGCCGATAATTCAGCTTGAGTTCTCTCTGACTCGACGAAATTCATTCTCACGACGCAATCTGATTTAGGTCATAGATATCTACTAGTGTTATTAAATAAAATTTATGCTTTTGAAATGCTTTCTACTTTGGTGTTCCAATTTATGTCTGTCGGCGGTGTTAAAGTGTGTAATTTGGGAAGTATTCCAATTTTATTTTATAGCGCTGATTCTCGGGTACGGAAAGACATGGTAAGACCCCAAAATGGAATTCATTTAAGACAGAAATACAAGGTGATTCTGTTTAACAATATTATTCTTTAGTTTTCTTCTTAAAATTCTTCGTTATATTTTATTAGAATTAAAATGAACCGTTCATTTTAATTTTCAAGAATTAAAATACTTTTTCCTCACAGTTTCCCAGAGCCTGACGAGATTCTTTGTCATAACTAATTATAGAAACCCGTACAATCGGGCTTAATTAATCCTAGTAATTTAATAGTATTACACTATGACAATAAATTAAGGTCGGGTTCCACCAACGAATTGAACGTGATAAACACGCCTTAGTCACGTTTAACAGCCGTCACTGTCAATAATCCATGTCAATGATGACACTCATTGTCAGTTACTGAATTAAGTAATTGAAGTTTAGGAATCCGGGTTTTAAATGTCAAATGTCACATTGCTTTGAAGGAAGCAATTTAATAAGAGTTTAAGTAGAATAGAATATTCTGTATTATGTACTTGTACAACATACAAATTACATTTATAATCGCTCGGATCGATATTTAGGTTAAGCCGTGCTTGCCTAGGTTGGTCTATTGATTGTTGACCACACATTACATACCGAGTTTCCTCCGTGCCTCGGAAAGCACGTTAAGCTGGTCCCAGTTGGTCCCGGCTGTCATTTGTAGATCTTTGACAGTCGTTACAGGTAGTCAGTGGCCCAAAGTCTGACACCCAGTCTTACAAAGGGATATCGTATTACCTAGTACTAACTCGTTCCATGTAAAATACTGATATTCAGCTGCAACCGTTTAGACTGGAAGCCGACCCTGACATAATTGGGAAAAGGCTAGGCAGTGTTGTCGTTAAAAGCGTTCGAAGTGATAACTTTTGAATGGATTACAAGAAAGGGAGAGACCATACTACAGGTAGTATGTGGTTTATCATTTACATACTATTACACCTATTTAAAGCTTATACTAATCTATATAAGTAAATACATTTATAACAATCATGTAACAAGAGTAAAGAACCTTGTATGTGAAGTAGTTCTATAATTTATATTTTTAATATAAATTATTGGCATCGTGCTTAATTCCGAGTGTTTTTGAATAATAATGAATTATTTTTTTAATAGTGATAGTAACGTTGCTTAGTGAATGGAATGCTTTTTTATGATTTATTTTTTTGGTGTACCTATTATCTATATATATAAAATTCAAAGTCCTGACTGACTGACTGATATATCAACGCACAGCCCAAACCGCTGGTCCTAGAGACATGAAATTTGGAGGGTGTATTCTTTGTGAAGGGTAGGTATCCACTAAGAAAGGGTTTTTCGAAATTCCACCCCTAAGAGGGTGAAATGGGGTGTTGAATTTTCTATGAAACTTTTTATTCTCGCAGACGATTGACTTGAAAATTAGTATACATACTTTTCAGATAAAATTATGAGATACGTGTATCACAGTTTTTCCAAAATCATCCCCCAATTTAAAAATTTAATGTCTTGATTGGCTGACTGATATATCAACGCACAGCCCAAACCGCTGGTCCTAGAGACATGAAATTTAGAGGGTGTATTCTTTGTGAAGGGTAGGTATTCACTAAGAAAGGGCTTTTCGAAATTCCACCCCTAAGAGGGTGAAATGGGGTGTTTAATATTCTGTGAAACTTTTTATTCTCGCAGTCGATTGACTTGAAAATTAGTGTACATACTTTTCAGATAAAATTATGAGATACGTGTATCACAGTTTTTCCAAAATCATCCCCCAATTTAAAAATTTAATGTCTTGATTGGCTGACTGATATATCAACGCACAGCCCAATCCGCTGGTTCTAGAGACATGAAATTTGGAGCGTGTATTCTTTGTAAAGAGTAGGTATTCACTAAGAAAGGGCTTTTCGAAATTCCACCCCTAAAAGGGTGAAATGGGGTGTTGAATTTTCTATGAATTTTTTTATTCTCGCAGTCGATTGACTTGACAATTTGTGTACATACTCTTCAGATAAAATTATGAGATACATGTATCACAGTTTTTCCAAAATCATCCCCCAATTTAAGAATTCACTGCCGACTGGCTGACTGATACATCAACGCACAGCCCAATCGGCTGGTTCTAGAGCCATAAAATTTGGAGGGTGCGTTCTTTGTGAAGAGTAAGTATCCGCTAAGAAACAGTTTTTTTTAATTCCACCCCTAAGAGGGTGAAATGGGGTGTTGAATATTCTATGAAACTTTTTATTCTCCGAGTAGATTGACTTGTAAATTTGTATACATACTTTTCAGTTAAAATTATGAGATACGTGTATCACAGTTTTTTCCAAAATCATCCCCCTATTTAAAATTCAATGTCATGTCTGGCTGACTGATATATCAACGCACAGCCCAAACCATAGGTCCTAGAGACATGAAATTTAGAGGGTGTATTCTTTGTGAAGATTAAGTATCCACTAAGAAAGGGTTTTTCGAAATTCCACCCCTAAGAGGGTGAAATGGGGTATTGAATTTTCTATGAAACTTTATATTCTCTCAGTCGATCGACTTGACAGTTTGTGTACATACTCTTCAAATAAAATTATGAGATACGTGTATAACAGTTTTTCCAAAATCATCCCCCAATTTAAAAATTCAATATCTTGACTGGCTGACTGATATATCAACGCACAGCCCAATCGTCTGGTTCTAGAGACATGGAATTTGGAAGGTGCATTCTTTATGAAGAGTAAGTATCCATTAAGAAACAGTTTTTTTTTTAATTCCAGCCCTAAGAGGGTGAAATGGGGTGTTGAATATTCTGTGAAACTTTTTATTCTCTGAGTCGACTGACTTGAAAATTTGTATACATACTTTTCAAATTAAAATTATAAGATGCCTGTATCACAGTTTTTTCCAAAATCAAAATCATCCCCCAACAGAGTCAAATAGGGCTTCGAAGCTCACGTAGACGGTCGCATGGCGCGTAGTGTTGCGCGGGGCGTAAACTATTAAGTAATCAGGTAGGATTTTTCTGAGGTAGACGTCTGTAAATATGGTTTATTCCACAGATGGCTCGTGATTCGCGACATTGATATTAAATATTATAAAAGTTTAATGTCTATAAATAGATTCCTAATTAATCATTTGATTGTTGTCACCGGTGTCCAATCTCAAACCAAGGTATCATATTTCACGTTCAAATGTAATTTAATTGATATTACTATGAACGAATGTTTGCAAGTTATAAGCAAGTACATGTAAATCTATGTATGTACTATACATACATAGATTACTTATTATCCCAGAAGTAAGATCCCGTGGGCAATTCCCGAACTCCACGCGGGCGAAGCCGCGGGCATAAGCTAGTGTTATATAATTTTGCATGACGTAAGGCAAAATGTATCGGGATGCTCATCAAAACAACCATCAGATCTGTATACCTACATTATTGGCAAATAAATGATTTCAATTTCAAATACTCAAATCAAAAACTGTGCAACTGACAGGTTGAACGCAGTTTAGATGTAAGCTCATTAAAATTGGTCCAAACACAGGTACCTCCAACAAAATCACTTCAGCCTAATTAAGAACTGTATTACAGATAATTTGTTTAGTTACGAACCTCCTGGATTATATCCATTTGATATTATTATGTAAATGAGCTCAATCTGAACGTGCGTCGAGAAACTTCATGCCTACACGAAGTAACTCCTAAATATGTTAACGACGTCATATATACATATATGAATGTGAATTCCTGGATAAGTTGCTGCTACTTTTACTTATATGAATGATATTTCTCATTTTGATGCGCGTCTAGCTGAGAAGGCTTGAGTTTCTCAAGTAGAAGATCATGGAAGTAGTAATGTTTTGAGAATATTATATGTGGGAGAAATACTGAAGGAAGTGAAGTACTGAAGGGGTTTTTGTTTTAAGTCCGTGGTTAGAAATGAGTGGAGTGGTATTTTAATGAGTGGCTGTTTCAAACAATTGCCAAATGAAAGTTTTAAGAGAGCTTGTACAAAACAATAAGGGCATAAAAGTCAAAATTAACTTTATTTGATTGACTTAGGTTAACGTCACCCTTATGGAAATACTGTTGAAAATCAGTGTAAGCAATTGCAGCTTATCTAGCCCTCTATAGAGTGACTGGTAATTAGTGACCGATACTTTATACTCGTGATTGTATTCATGATAACAAACAACTTTCCCAAAGAAATATTTTTTTATAGTCATTCACTTTTATTGTCGCCGCAATAACTTCAGTTTATCAACAGCGCCGAAATATCGGGAACTTAAAACAAAAAGCAAACATGGTACATATCCCGTTTCTAAAGTTAATGATAAGTGCTATTTAGTTTGTTAATCCAGTTTATCCAAAAAAATCTGAAGAAAACTATTTCGGGACCAACATAGACTTCCGGATAACTTTTCTAAACCCTTGCAGAAACAATGAATACCTATATGTGCCTACTGAACTTTATGCTTATGTATTGGTGTTGTAAACCAACTGATTAACATGTACCCGGATACAAGCCACGACATATGTCTTGTTGTATCCGACCCATGACAAAGGGCGACAAAGACCGATCATAGAGCATAGAAGGGCTCTACCATAATATTAGTTTATGGTGTATGTTGCATCCTGGTTGTTAATCCCATACTCACCTTTTACGAATCGAGGTAAATGACGGTTTGATTTATTCATAGTCTAAACCTCTTAGTCACAAAGTTTATTTTTGCATACGTTTCTTAGATTTTCGTGTTAACCTTTTGATGTTGGAGGTGATATTTATTTCTCACTAGGTTTGATCTTATGTTTTCTTGTGAATTTTAACGATAAGTGCTCATAAAAACTATAGATGCCTGTTTCTTTAGGAGCACTTACGAAGTTAAAAATAAATTTATAACAAATACTTGCTTTATATTCTCAAGCACTTATGTTTTTGTTTTGTTAATAAATTATTTGAGAATTTGAATTTCATACGTTATTACTGAAGAAGAAAAACAGATTCCTTTGCATAGTTTATTACACAAACATAACGAGGTCAGATAAGATCAAAATCAACTCGCAAAGTGACACGAATACTCGTACCAATGAATGTTATACAATACTACAAATTCAGGTGGTTTTCAGTCTGACCCGATCACCTTACAAGTCGAGATAACTCAATTCCATTATTTAAAGCAAAGAGCACATCATTCAACAGTATCGGGTCCATAGTCGATCTGTTCGGTGTGACTGCAAGCCGACTACCAGTGTTGGTACACTGGGGATTTATTACCCTTTTTTTGGGGAAAAAACCGTTAAAGGGGAAATTTTGGAGAAGTTGAATTTTTGAGTACATTTTCCCACAAGAATAAATAAGGTAAGGAAAGTAAGGTAAAATTAATGTAATCAAGAGTAGGATTAGTAATTTATAGTAAATAGGTATCTTTCGTATTACAAAATTCGATACCAGGTGGTAGGATTGGTAAGTACCTTTTGTGACTGAACAAACAAACGGAACTTATTCAATCTTTCCGTTTGTTTAATTTCATGTAAGAAAAAAATAAAGGGGAAATAAGGTTGCACAACGTATAATTTTGGGGGGAATATTTATTAAATATGGGGAAAATTCAGAAAATGGATCTAGTAACCCCGCCGACTACCTACGGCCACGTTATTCCCGGAATCCGCAAGAGAGCAATATTTTCACAGATAAGCAAGATGTGTGGAGCAATGCACTTGAGCAAATACGAGATGGATTTTAGATAGTTTGCTATATATTCGCACATAAACTGACCTATACTGAGAGTTACGGGGACTGAGAAGGCAAACTTTATGGAAAATGTTTATGTGGGAGTTTTAGAGTGGGTTTCGAAATAATATGTAGGAGCGCTGACGCAGCATTTTTGTATTCGTCGTACGCGCAGCGCTCGGCGACTCCAGTTCGTCTGTCTTCAAGTAAAGTTATGTCCAAGTTCCGCCGAGTATTATTTCTCTCCGTACACACATACCTAAAGACTTACCACACGCACTCAAAAAATATAACAGAACATCACGCATTGTATCCCCGAAGGGTTAGGCTGAGGTGTACCTAATAGTACACCCAGATTTCGCTAGTTATGTCTAAGTCAGTAATATGTTTAAGTAATAAGGGGCGAGCCTATCGCCATCGACCATCACAAATCTAGACTCCATGGCTGCTACTAAGAAATTCCTGAAGGAATAACTCAATATCACTTTGTCCAACCCGAGAATCGAACCCAGGACCTCATTCTCTGCAGTCACGTAGACCAACGAGGGAGTCAATTCGAAATAATGATGGCTATAATCTGTTTATGCGTGAAGAACTATGGTGTCTATTGAGTTTTTTGTTTGCGACTATCTGTGAACGTCGTCAATAAAGTCTTTAACAGTTGTTAGAGTAGACAAAGAAAGTTGTCACACAAACTAGAATTATCAAAACTACTCTATATTTGAGTCAGTAATGGAAGATGCTTTAGCAAAACTTTCAACTGGTAATAAATCACTTGTTATCTGTGGTGGCTTACATGTAAATATTTTAGACAAAAATTCAAATAGCAGAAGATTATTACATCTTTTAAAATCATTTCATTTGTTAAATGTGTTTTCGGAACCAGCCCGAATTGCTACAAATACTGCTACATGTATTGATAGTGTTTTTTGTAGCGACTACTTAGATAAATCCATTGTAAATTACCTTCCTTCTGATCACAGTGGTTAAACTGTTGTTTTCGAGACCTACACACCATTACAAAATCATATTCTAGTATCTTTTAAGATTAAACATAATATCTTTGTATTTCCAACATGTTCCGATAAACTGCCGACATTAACTTCACCACATTTACATGGCCAAAACAATGCCCATTTCGCACGCGAAATTCTCCCAATAATGTTTATTAACTGGATCCTTGGCACAATTTATTACTGCTCCTTATATAGCCCCGATGTGGCTAGATATAACCCACTAGGAAACTACCAAACGCAATAAGCTCATAATAAGACCGAATGCGGTGACATGCCTGAGATTATTCCTTACCACGAATATACCGCACTGCGGGGCACTCATAATTTCTACTAAAGTATCAAACATAAATTCAATATAAAACCTTTAAATGGTAGCTCCAGTAGGTAGGCACTGCGAACTTGAACGTGGAAACCATAATTTTGTATTTTTGCTCACTAATATTATGGGGGCATAAAAATGTATTCCGTCGAATTTGGTTCGTGATTACGACATTGACTGGGTTGCCAAAGGGCTGGAATATCCGTACGCAACGGGGCGCGGGAATTCGGCTTTATGTAAAATATGCTGCATATGGAAATAAGCCGTCTAACCTTCTGTTTCACATGTTTACGAAATAAGTTCTCGACTCTCGTGACGTCATCTGGTTTTCAGCTACGTCGGACTTTTGATTTCGTCCGACAGCTTTGGGGGCGAATTGTGTACTCTATTTATTTGTTTATGTTGTGTTTTTTGAAACAAAATTGCAAATCAAAGTGCAGACTTCAATAATAGAAGATACCTTTCAGATCGAAGCCATAAAAGCATTCGAAGATTAATTTACTTTTAATTGGAGTAACATAAAATAAAGCTAAGTAGCACTTCAATCAACTATTTATTACTATTGACTCATCTCAGAAAAGCGATAATGACTGAACTAATTATTTCAATATTAAACTCTCTTTATTACTCGACGATACTTAATCTTTTTGTAAAACTCATTTAATCAATTATTTTTTTACTAGCTTTTGCCCGCGGATTCGCTCGCGTTAATATAGAATTTGACCATAAATTCGGGTTGTACTCTGCTTGTAATAATATAATTCAATCATGATTCGAAAGACACGTGGCGCCATCTATTATCATAAGAACGTTATTGTTGTTTTCAGGTCGAGTCGAGTCGGGAACAGTACTTTTTTTCGGGATGAAAGGAACCCTTTGTCCGTTTCTATACACCTGACAACGAACTCGTATATGCAAAATTTCAGGATGATCGGTTCAGTGGTTTAGGCGAGAAAAGATAACAAACAAACACACTTACTTTCCCATTTATAATATTAGTTAGGATTAGGATTTTAAATACGACCAACCCTGAACTGCACAGACATTACACATTTTTATTTTGCACATATTACATTACACGTCAAAAACAACCGTGGAAGTTCAAATCCACCTTCAAAGACGTTTTATCCAAATCTTACGTTTGTTATTTGCAGAAATCGTTTACATTGCGATCCTGAAAGAAGACCAAACAGTCCTAAACGTCTAGTTCGATGCTAAGAGGATTTTGTCGGTCTTGCAACGTGGTGGAGGCGCCCGCTTATTAGGTAACAAATTGTGTGTTAGCGAATTCAGAGGGAGTGAACACCGATTTTGAGGTGATCTGCGATGGTTACGGGTTTTTCTGAGGTACGGACGCTTTTTTGTTATAATTGACTGTAGTTTTGGATTAAAATGTGAGTATTGTTTTAAGCTTTCACAGTTTACAACTAAACTTATACTGTCACTTACGGGATATCTTCCGTGATTGTTCATTATTTTGAGCTCCTGATATTTCGACGCTGTTGCAAGCGCCATGGACTGGAGAATTCGGGTGGATGGAAAATAAATTGTTAAGAGCAAACAAATCTGTCTACCCTCTTTCTTTGTCTTTTGCTACGCCCACTACTGGAACTCGACACACTAACAGTATCACGTGGGTGGATAGGTGGGTAGGTTTTGTGGAGTCCTTATTACGATGCCAGCTGCTACTTTTGAGCTTACTCAAAACTGGATTCCAAAATAATGGAATAATGAACAACCACGGAAGATATCCCGTAAGTGACAGTATAACTTTATGTTCAGTATATTTCGTATGTATGTAATATGTGGTATCAAGAGAGTATGGTAGTCTCAAGTTATTTTATATTATTTGATACTTAATAAAAAATACGCTACACTTTCATTTCTCCTGAAATGTTCGATATTAATTGTAAAGAAAAATTCGCAGAACATGATAATAAATGTACATACAAAGCTGTTAGCTATGACATTAAAAAGTAGTTTTTACACCCGTATCTATAGTCAAGTTAAAGTAATTACTTAAGTTTAAGTAATAGGGATGATTGCTGAGTAAAAAATATGATTCTATTTAGTCCAGATTATCGAAAAATATATGGATACGTATTTTTTGTTTTATAAAAATTAAATATGTCAATGACAAGAATTTGAATGATTGATGAATTAGTTTTTTAAATTTTGTTAATGCAACAGACAAGAATTTAAACAAAGTAAGAACCGTCAAAGAAAGCAAAGTTAAGGCGCGAATTACACAGAAACGGCGTAAGGAGAAGGCGCGGCGCAGGCATGATGCCGCTTCAAAACGTTTTCATACAAAATGTCGTGAATTACACTCAAGCGGCGCGGCGCAGGAGCTTTTTTCGTTTCCTTATAAATTCCACGGCTGCCCTGCGCCTGCGCCGCAATTAGTATACTACGTAATAAAAATCGTATCTTAAATAACGACTTTTACTCAAGTAAACACGTTGACTTGTTTATACATACGTGTGTTAATGTTATACAACATGGGTAGTTTTATTTACGTAGATTTCTTAAAATATCTCCTAATAGGTGGGATTCAACGAACGGTGCAGACTATACATATACTTAACTTGTCAAATACCAAGAAGTTACCTTAACAGTCTTCCAACAATAACTCCAACAAAATATTTATTTTCAAAGAAACACCTATCGCATTTCCTTTCACTAAACTTCTCGATTCTCGGTAACGACAGCAGAAAAAAACACAAAATAAACTTCTGTACAGAAATATCATTGAAAACTTACAGTGCTACTTATGTGTAGAGACTCGCGTAGGTACTATCTACGGATTCCGTACTACTAAAACTGAAATATTTTACCTTCTTACCCGACTGCGGCGAAGCCCAAAAGGAAGTGTTTGACCTGTATGTGTGTATGTGGGTTATGTATGGCCGTTTCTATGTTCCCTCGCAACTCCTAAATGGATGAACGGATTTGGATAAGTTATACGTCGTTAGATTTGTCTTGGTAGCGTCACTGGCTACATTGAAATAAAGAACAAAGAAAAATGGCGGATTTGGGTTGCCATATTGTGGAGTTCGAATTTTTTTTTCGTTTAATACCATCGAGTGGGGCATCAAATTGAAGGGTTTTAAAAGGTGATTACAAAAATCACCTTATATGTTTAAAAGTAATTCTAAGTGACAAATCGTATAAAAGAAGGAAAAAAGTCGTACCTATATAATAAAAAAGTAAATCGCGTGTTAAATCTTTCACGTTACTAAACTAAAATGCTGGAAATACTAAAAAGTAGTTGAAAAAACTAAAAAACCCGACTGAAAAAACTGAAAAGCAAAATCAAGTATAATAATATTTTAAACTAAAATAAAGTTGGAAGCAGGCGGGGCCAATTCCATTTTCATAATTTTATTTTCAAATAGGCCTGCTTCCAACTTTTGTTTAATTTAAAATGTACTTTTTTATTTCTTATGTTTATTAAAGTTAAGTTTATTAAATTCTACTAAGACTACAAATCGACGGAGTTTTTCACTTCTTGGTATTTCTGTTTTATAGGTATAGAAAAAAGGCTTCAAAAATGTGTGTTATTTGAAGTTTGTTGAATGGAGAACTTTAGATTTTTTGCCCAGTCACGTATGCCCTAAACCCTGAACGTTTCCAAGATATAACCACTCGTTAACGACTCTTGACAACTCTTTGGCCACAGAACCCTAAAGCCAGTAAATGTAGGAATATCAGTGAAAACTTTACAAAACTTATAGAAGGAAAATAACGATGTTCGACACATAATACGCTTGTACGATTTGCTGGAGTCGTCTGGTCGGTAAACAAATGGAAGAAATCAAGGCGTCGCTCCACAGCAACCCTATGCTATGTGTGCACACTACGACCCACGGACATGCTACGCACTAACCCATTTGTCTCGAGCTACACGATCAAGTGACGAGTGTGCTGCGATCGTATCTGCCGAGAAACCCAATGGAGGAACAGGCTTAGTGGAACATTCCCCGCGTCACCGGGATGCCACATGCGGAGCGACAGTGCTCACATGACGGAAACAAGTATCGAAAGTCAGCCGTGAACGGGGCCATCTATTTTGTAATACATATTTTTAAATGTTTTGTTTACTTTTTTATATTTAAAAATGTAATAAATAAGAGAATTCATGAATAAAGGAGTAAATAATACATTTATTTCTGGTAACAAAGATTAAAATACCCATAGATTAAAACCTTTTAACATTTTTGTTAGTATAAACAACTTAAAACTATGTTAGTAACACTTCACTTGCACGATGTTTCGTGCAACGGGGCCTATTAACACCCACACTCCATATCAAAGCGAAGACGAGTGGAATGCACAGGAGACGTGCGGGAATCAACCAATCGCACTGGTTGAAATCCACATATCGTGTCTCGTCTCCCCTGTGATTGGTCAAGCGAATGAAGCACGCAGCTAACGTGGCAAACCTCTCCGTACACATCTTAGCCAAGAGTGGAAGGTGGTCCTCAAGGTGTCCCGTATACAGTACAAACTATTGTCACGAAGCTTACGTCCACATTAAGCTTTGTTTTACAATGTTCGCGTTTTGTTTATCGTCGTGTATGACGACTGCGACGAGTCGGACTAACAAAGTTGTGTGGTTTTGTGATTGTTATTAGCGATAGGTAGGGTGGTTGAAATGTGACGTGGGTTCTGCGATTTTTTTATTTTTTTGCTGAAAAATTATCGTATTGAAGATCAATCGGACAATTTTCAGACCAGCTGCAAACACCGTGACAGCTGTTCCCTCTGCATTTGTCAATACCGGTTTGATTTAACATTTACATCTAGTTTTCTTGTTTGAATCCTCGTTACCTCGTTAACTGTCTTGTTGGTGGTCGCAAGCGCGACTGCTGAGAATGAGGTCCTGGGTTCGATTCCCAGGTCGGGTAAAGTGTGGTTGGGTTTTTGCATCAGGAATTTCTCAGTAGCAACCATGGAGTCTGGATTTGTGTGAATTTTGGGTGTACTATTAGGTACGCCTCTGCCTAACCCTTCGGGGATTACAGCTAGCTAGACGTTATATTATTTTATGTTCTTTCAATTCCTTGTTTAGTAATTTTCTACACTCCAAAATAGTGCAGATTAAATCTTTAATTGACGTTTTAAGTCAACAATAGTAACGAATGAGGGTTTAAATACTGCGTCTATTTCAACGGTATCAACAGGATAGAAACTTATTCTGCAACCGCTGAATTTAAAGAATTGCGACAAGTAAAACTCCAAGAGTTAGGTAGTGAGCTCTTGATCTAGACACGATTTGGAAATCTGAACAGATTGAACTATCTTTTAGAACAGTTTACAAGAGAAAGTGTTGACTTTTCATCTCCACGTTTGTGTTCCTCGAAAAATATATGTGGAATATACGCACTTTTCACCAGTCTCATCCCATGTAGAAATTAGCGAGACTATTGTCACTAATGAGCACAAATGCAATCAAGGGGTCATAGCCAGAGCTGAAAAATTCATGATTGACAAACTGAAAAACATATGCTACATCCAGGAAAATCAAACTATCTCTCGCTTAGTGACAGCACTCACAACTTCAAGAAAAACCTCAGCAGTTTCTACTTGTATGTCTAACAAAATATTACTTTCTTGATATCGAACTATTTTAGGCACAAACAGTTTTGTCCTAAAATATAGCCCAAAGTGGAAAGCCTAAAAATATCCCAGACAGGTAGTCATAAAACCTTGGCATAGTAGTTGTATTGTGCTGAAAAAAAAAGAAAATAATATCAGAGGCGCGTCAAGAAACATGAAGATATCACTCACGCACCATTACCTCGAATGTAAGACGATATTCGTATATAAAAGAACGCCGATGGAGATGACTATAATTGTATACGCGAGTAATAAGAGACGCGCACTTTTGGAGTTCTGTAAGATGATGAGGAAACACTTAATAGCGTTGACAGTCCATTTGTCTCAGTTATATGTTGTAATCATCTTCTTATCTTTATCCAAATTTGAATTGGATCTGCTTATCATGTCTTGGTGATCCATATACCCGAAGTATAAATAATTTGTCCATTTTAAATTATCTCAAAATCCGTAAAAAGAGCGTACAGTGAAAAATAGCAAACTCTATATAACAAATTATTCCTAGAAATCGATTCAAATGATACGAAGGAATTTTATTTCAGAATATCTTGATTTTATGACAAAGGTTAAATTACAAAGGAACCGTTCATTACAACATATCACACGCTTGCCAAATTTCTTTATTACATTCATATTTTATAGCTCAAAAATTACATCGATATACGAAAATGATCTCAATAAAACATTGTTTGGTACAAAAACATGATTATTGAACTCTCTAATTCAATATTATATAATTGGAAAATTCGTTTTGAATACTGTACGCCGTGTAGTTACGTTAATTGGCAGATTCGAACATAATTTCAACAATTATCGTGTTCAAAACGCGAGCAAAGACCGTACATTTTGTATTCATTGCTTTAATTGACAGTTTGTGTAGGTATTTCATTCAATCAAATCATTTGGCTGTCTGTCTCTGTCAGCCTTTTAGCTACCAAACTTAATAATTTTAGTTGAATTTATTTTCAGCTATTTTACGGACTGTTTCTACCAAAGCGGGTAGGGGTGGAAATGTTTTGTAAATAACCAATCATATTATATTATCATGTAACAGCCGCTCGGATCGATCTAAAAATGATTCTAGAACAAAAACGCCTTAAAACATTAAATTCGACTTCGATGTGTGGAATGGCAGTTTTTTTTAAATTCAATTACGTCAATAAAATCGGTAAAAGCCCAACCAAATTCCAAGTACCGCTGAGGTTAATTTAATCTGATCATTTACTGTCTAGTTTTACCGAGTTTCAGAGGAGTTTGATGCTATTAATGTATTCTAGCTATCAGGTCAAATAGAACTCAGGAAGGTACCTAATTAGAATTTAAAGCTCTGTTTCAAAAGTAGTTTTGCTTTTATATTTAAGTAATTTTTGAGCTTGATTATGTAGTCTTTACATAGCATAAAACAAAGTCGAGTTTCAAGGTTAAGCAGCGCTGGCCAAGGTCCGTCTGTGGATGGGTGACTATCCAATACATACCGAGTATCTTCCGTGCCTTGGACAGTACGTTAAGTCGTTGGTCCCTGCTGTAATTTGTAGATCCTTGACAGTCGTCAGTGGTCCGAAAATCTGACAAGAAGATTAAGAAGGGGTATCGATCGTGTTATACAGTACAAACTGGGTTGTGGAGGTCAGATAGGCAGCCGCTCCATGTAAACTATTGGTATCCAACTGCATCCGGTTAGACTGGAAGCCGACCCCAACATAATTGGGAATAGGCTAAGCAGATGAACAGATATGTTAATTTTCCATCGAATCCCAATTCAAAAGGCCGAAACGAAATCATGCAATAGTTCCACAAACCTACAAAGTTGCGTTTATCGTTCTTTTTTATTGGATTAACCTGCATCCTTAAACAGTTATTTTACCTCTAACAGTTGTAGTCCAAAAAACAACCTTAAAGTCACGGAAGTAAAGATCACTCATGGGAGTAAAAGTACCCTTAACGAAGCCGAAAGGCACTTGTTCTCCCTGTGGACTCTAGTTACGGAGATATTGGAGGACAAGTTGCAACTTTTTCACAAGTTTTTTTTTAAATACAAGTTTTTAGGGTTCCGTAATCAACAAGGAACCCTTTAGTTTTGCCATGGCCATCTGTCTATCTGTCTGTCCGCAGCTTAGTTCAAATACTCTATTTACTAGAAAGCTGGAATTTGGCAGATTAGTTACGCCGACAAAGTGGTAAAATAAAATCTCTCTAATAAAATCTTTTTAGGGTATCTCCTGTACCTACACTTAAAGTGGCGATTATATTTTTCTCGCGTACTCCATAGTGTGGAATTTCGTTCGATAGGTCTTTTAAAATATTGCGAGTTTGATCACAATATTTTTTTGATTAGGGGATTCCTTTGTGAGATATTAAGCTTTAAATTACTCATTTTTCTTAGACTCAAGTGTCCCCCCCACTACCAGCTAAACGGTTGTGTTTGAGTGTGTGAAAAAATTCACGGTGGTAGTATATATAACGAAAGTAGGCTTTACAAGTTTACGAGTAATAGTCGTCCAACTTATAAAATGTACTTGGATAACATAATATATTTTCCTAAACATAATGTATAGGTTTTTCAACTGCAAATGTAAGTTCGTTTTTTCATAACAAGAATTTAAATCCTAAATGAATGTTAGTCTATTTTCAAAACTTGCATGGAATATCATTGTACAGACGCCAGCATATCAAGCTACCCAAAACTGTATTTTTTTTCCAATCAACCTTGAATCTAATGGCATAACAATAAAGTCGAAAATTTATCGAAGAAATTTGACAGATTGTAGTAGCTCCATGTGCTGGCGTCTGGGTACCTCAGTTTATGGCAATTTTGGGTTATAATTATATTTGTACAGTAAATAAAATTTTATTGGCGGTGAACCTGTGGTATTGTGTGGTCATTGGCGTTGAAAAGATTAACCTTTCGTGTGCCGGAACGTAGATCTACACGAGACACAATGACTTTTTAATTGTGTCTGGATACTCGGCATACGAGTGGTTAAAATGTGCATAATATGAGACAAAAAAAGCCCTTTTGTCATTCATTTATTTGTCAGAATAATGTTACAATTTATTGGTCTTAAAATTATCACAATGTCCAAATTATTCTACCATTTTCGGCGTACAAATATTTATACAATAAGGAGCATTATCAATTATTCTGTTAATACATGTCAATGTTCATAATTTAAATTTAAATTAAATTCAGCGAATCACTTCAGTTAGTCCGCATATTTTGATGGGCAACTACGGAACCCTACATTGTGCATGGCTCGACACGCACTTGACCGGTTTCAATGTTATAATTTGACTTTAAATACGACCACCGTACTATTCAATGCGTCCACCAGCACAATGTTTTGAGTGCGATACATTTAGTCCTACCGTAAATTACGTGATTTTTCACCAAAAAAAATCGTATCGCAGAAATATTTTTTGCGTATTTTGATGTCCATATTGCTTGTTTTACGGCTTCGTCCGTTTACACCTTGTGTAATATTGACCGGCTAGTCAGTGACCTGACTACAACCCTATCGCTACAAGCATAAGGATCATTGTGATATGACATCGATGCAAGGGCGGAGGTAAAAAAATGTGAAAAGACTGTAGTGTAAAATATTAGTTTTAGATACGTGTCAGTTGTTCAGAAAATGGATTGTCGCGGCCCGTAGTGATTGATATGCGGCCCACACGATGACAGACGATTTATCTTGTGAAATTTTTACAGAACCTGTAGGTAATGCAGTGACTATTACGAGCATATTTTTAGCTTTCGTTACGTTATTTTCTGGTTCAGGTGTGCGATGATAGAATTTTTATTTAGAAATATAAAATTACATAGTTACATGCTTCAAATGTTTCCTTACATTTATCTGAATATGAAGTTCAATAAATCACTTATTTGAAAGGTGTGCAATAACATTCGTCTTGTTTTTGGGCACTTTATTTATTTTTAATAAATAAATTGTTCACTTTATGCTCAATTAAAAAAAAAACTTAAATCTAAACAAGAAATGTAACACTGTGTGCCTCACGGCTGCGCCAAATAGGCTCAGTCCAAAAATGCCAGTCCATAAATGCCCGACAACTAGTGCCCGACGCTGATTTTCGACTGGACCTGGATTAGAGAAGTTACGGATGTAAAACAGTTTTATATGTTGTGTCAATGGTGATGGTGCATAGGTGTACACATAATTTTGTTAAATGAGCAATCAACTCAGCGTCTTTAATCTCCTGAAACTCTGGACTTATTTTTATTTCAAAAAGATTTCAAGCATAGCCAACCAAAACCGCCATTGTTCTTTCATAAAATATAAAAAGAAAAAGGCAATTTTTATAACAAGAAACTGAAATGGCACTCAGTGCATGGTAGATGTGAAGTGAGCAAATATACGAATAAATTTTGAGACTCAGAAACGGTAACGGCAGGATTTATTCCTCTTGGAGCCATCAAAATATTATTAATCAAATTGTCAGCATTAAAATCTATAATTTTTACCCCGTCATTCCAAAATATTAAATTCAATAAAATGATTTTTAATATCAAGTATGACACTAAATTGATGAATAAAGTATTTGAATTGCTCCAAAATACCTGCATTGCAATCCATCAAAAAGCTCTTTGTAATCCGATTGACAAAATCTATCCAATCTATTTTCATTTGATATAAAAAAATTAAAGTAGATCGCTCAACTATAGGTAGCATTTTTACGATCCTTCATTTTTCTCCATCAAATTCACGAGGTGAATGGGCAAAATTTTTCGACGAACTGAAAAATCTGGTACAAAAATTCTTGTAGATGGGGAGGTCGGGGAACCGTGACAATATTTTACGTCAGGGTGCGGGTTGCAAGTGGAATAATACAACCGTAAAGTGTCCCCTTACAAACATTCCAAGAATCTCATTTAAAGTTCAGCATACTCCAAAAGTCAGAGTCAAGAGTATTATGTGCACGTTCACATACTAACTTTTGCTCTTCACATAATGCAAACAGCTTTAGTGCCTACATTAAGGCCTTACTGCCTTAGTATTGCACATTATACACTTAGTTAAGGTGCATTAGGCGCTTGCTTACATCGCTTTTTGTTCAGCGGCTGTGAATGGGGGGATTAAGTGACCGGTAATATGGGTTTGTAGGGTAACGATTACGACTTTGGGTTCTAAGTTAAAGTTGGTATTGAGCTGTAAAAACAAGCTATTGGTATCAAATGCTTTTTCAAAATCCTCATATTAGCTGCAAAATGTTCACTGTTGGAAATGGGCTAGAAGCACAGGACACTTGAGAGACAAGCGTCGTCACATAGACCGGACCTATTCTTCTCGCATCCAGTAAAGAAGTCCTTGTGGCAGACCTCCTTTGGGGGCCATGTGGTGGCTCCCGGCCACCGTAGGCGCGGGCCTGTGGACGGTGAGTAATGGGCTAGTTCGCCGTCCGGCCGTCTTATGGCGACAGGCCGTGTCGACGGCGCGTTAGTGCTCCACGCGAAAAAAAAATCACATCTGAAAAAAAAAAATCTTCTAACGCTACAATCAATTTACACTTATCTTATTGCAAGGCAGATGACTCTGCTCACACAAAGAACGAATAAGGCATGCTACCATCCAACGCTTAAATAGTATCACATTATGATTTGAGCACTTGCTTTCCAGAAAGTTTTTAAAGTTAAAGGAATCTCATGAAGCCATTAACTTTCGTTGAATACAAACTTGAAAAGAAGGCCGAAGGGCAATATCTTGAATAACAACTCTAATGGCATTGACCTTAAGCAATATTGCGGATATTAAATTGTTTGATACCAAGGTACCTACTCAAAATAATAAGCCAGTACGTAAGGTAGACAGCATACACGTGGTAAAGAAAACAGTTAAGGGTATAAGCTGACCTCCTGTTGTATCTAATCTCTGTACTACGCTAGGTCAGCTAAACGTAAAAGTTTTACCACTGATGTTCGGCCTACTGTACCTACATAATTATCGACGTACTATATCAACTTATTTTGTACTAGCGTTTGCCCACATCTTCGCTAATGTGGGGGTCGAGATATACAATGGGATCGTATTATCGAGATAAAAATATCCCATGTGCCAAAATTCATTCAAATTCGTTCAGCCGTTCTTCTGTCTTCTTCTTTATCGTGTTGTTAGTGCCTCACCTGGTGTCAGAGTTTTTATGCCGCCCATGGGCCTCTGATTTGGCTTCACATGCCGTCGAGAAATATCCCGAAGCATGTGATAATTATATGTATACAATACGCACATGAATCCGAAAATTCAGAGGTGCGTGTCTTGGGTTCGAACTCGAGACCTATGACTTGCCAGTCCGATGGTCACACCACTAGACTAAGACGTAAAAAGGTAACTGGCCGATAGACTTATTTTGGTATTAATTTATGATTTATCCTTATCTGGATCTGTAAAACATTTTTCAACGTCACAATTTATTTTATAACTGTTCGAGTTCAAAGGGTGTTAAGGTCATGACCGTCTATTCTATAATTATATCAATAACAAACATTATTTATCAGTATTTTAGCCCTCCATTTAACCTTTATGAATTTTAGAATAAGGCTTTGTTTAGGCCTAAACCAATTCAAGTCTAGACTAGACGGTTTCCAGTCCACATATCAATTTAAATTACCTGGCTGACAATACTGACATTGTGTTAAATGTGTGCGGTTTCTTGTGTACTACCAAGTTATTTTGTTGAAACCTCACATGTTTTATGTAGAAGGTAGAGAAAATCTTAGGTAGTTTATGTTCAAAACTGACTCCTCGTTGGTCTAGTGGTTGGTCCTGGATTTGATTCCCAGGGCGCGCAAAGTGTTATTAGGTTTATTTATCAGAAATTTCTCAGTACATTTTGACCGTGTAGGTATTACACTTTTGTAGGAAACAGCTGTTTTTTTTATTAACCGATGAAAAATTTATATGTGGATTTCTCAGAATGATGTACTGAATACATGGTAACAGTTACTTAGCACATACTTTGATTAAGCGTTATTCCTGTCACTGTCGCACATCTGTCAATCTACATCTGCAAGAGAGAGACAAGAATATGACGTCAAAGCCTAAGTACCTGCTAAGAGGCGTCCATAAATCTACGTCTAAGGCTAGCTTGAAAATGATATTATAACCTATTAAAATGAAATACACCATCACATCCAACAGTTAATGAAAGAAAAACACTTTCTATTACCACAACAAAAGGTGTAATATTTATTTTTTATTTCATAACCATTTATTTCTGTATTAGGTATCGTATTTATTTAATTAATTGAATAGATAGCAATGACAGGTGACTATGATGAATGGATATGATCGTTTAGTAAATTGATAAAAGGTAGAATATCGACAAAATTATATCCAGTGCAATGTTCTAAACAAAAGATTAACGCATTCAATTCTTTTGTTATTGAACTAGCACTTCGCCCGCGACTTCGTCCGCAAAAATCATGATAGCTCGGCAAATATGCATGATATAAATATAATTTATAGCCTATATCACCCAGAAATAATATAGCTTTCTGCCAGTGAAATAATTTTTAGAATTGGATTTTTAGTTCCGGAGATTACCCCTACATACAAACTTAGAAAGAAATTTTACCTTTTATAATATTAGTATAGACAAATTGCATCGGACTTTGTATAAATATGTTTTGTATTTTGAATGACGTTTTTTTTTAAAAAAAAATCCTGAAGGACCTGAGGTTAAAAAAGATCTGAAGGAAAACCATATAGGGTGTAAACGGACCCTTCACGAAACCAAGTCAACCAAGCATTCTGTAGATCAAACTAAGTAACCCTACGCAAAACTGGGAAACGACTTTTTTTTGGGGGTGAAATATCACGTTTTACGGTAGCACTCAATGTAACGCACTCAAAATATTGTGCTGATGGATGCATTGAATAGTTCGGGAATCTTGGAGGTATTTAAAGTAAAGTAATGACATTAAAAATTGTACTTAAAAAAAACTTGTGAAAAAGTCGGAACTTTAACCCCCAATATCTCCGTAACTAAATGGTCGCAATGACGGGGACAGCAAGTGTCTTTCGGCTTCGTTAAGAGTACTTTTACACCCATCATTTTACCTGGACCAAACTAACAACCCATCGCGCAAAAGCCAACCACTCAGCTACTGAGCCAGCCATTCCGTGTGGTGTAAATATTTTCCTTATCAGTGTACTATCTAATCAATACTTTCTACAAAGGTTGGCGGCAATGGAAATAACTTCAAGGGCACCAAGTAAGGTAATCCCTAATATTGAGGTCGCGTGACCAGGAGACCACGCCACGTGTTATTTAATAACCAACTCTACATTTAGGAAACAATGAATTACCTACTTTTGTTTATATAACGACTCTCTGTCAAATTATTTCGTAATTATTATGTCCTTGTCCACATTAAGTGTTTTGTTAAGTTAGTTATAATCATGAAACGAGCAAATTATTAGTAAATTGTTCAATCCGTCATTTCAGGGTATAATTTTTGTTAATACATTTTATGGTATATTATAAATAGAAAGTATAAAATTGTTACCAAGCCATGTTTAAGTGGTAATTGAAAAATTGGCAATTAACGACAGCAGCGATCCTTTCCGTCAAACTTTTTTATTACCTTAATTAAGACTGAGAGCTACCTAATATAAAATTACTTCGCAGACTATTACCGGTAATAAACCGAACTTTATAAAGTTTTCTGAAGGCGAAAATACACTAATTAGTAGTTGCTAACGCTGCTATATTATTAACGTTTTGTTTTTCTTACTAATATACCCAGCAATGATCTTAGGACAGATAAAATTCTTGTATTTTTAGGACATACTATTATACAGGGTGGAATGGACACCGACGCTACTATGGAACAGTTGATTATTTTTTCTTTGTAAATTACGGATGAAAAATTTCTATGGGGGGTTCAGAATGATGTACTGAATACGTGGTAACCGAAGCGTCGGTGTCCTTTCCACCTAGTATATTCACTTAAACACCGACGATGACTTTGGTCCAGTGGTCGCAAGTGCGACGGCTCTGGACGCTCTTAATGTGCACGTCTTTCTACATCGTTCTCACAAATATGTATTATCTCAACATGAATGATGTAACCAAGAGCTTGTAAAAATGTTTGATTGAAAAGAGTGTCTATGGAGTTTCTTGCCCATTCTTCTCCATAGAGATCTACGCTTTGGAATGGGCAACTACAGTACTTTCACAAGTTATTATGCCTTGTATCTGGGACTGTAGCTTCGCCTTCTTTGTTTTTCTGACATTCAAAAGTGCCTGTAATGGTCTCATTGAAATAAATGCTTTGAGTTTGAGTTTGAGCATGAGGTTCTGAATTCGATTCCCAGTTCGAGCACCGTGTTATCGAGTTTTTCCATCAGGAATTTCTCCACGGAGTCTGGATTTGTGCCTGGTTGATGGCAATAGGCTCGCCCCCTATTACTGTGGACTTAAACATAACTTACGAAATGTGGGTGTACTATTAGATACCACCTCTGCTTAACCCTGCGGGGCCAGAGAATCATTGTCTCGGCGCTTTTCTGGTGGTCACCACTGTTGAGTCTTCCGGGAAATAGTTTTGATGTTACAACGAATACATTATTAATACTATGACAAACTACAAACCCTACTTTTAACCAGACGTTATCCAGCCACTAACGACCATTAAAACATAGGAAAGCAACACAATAATTCACCCAAGGAATCTATAACGTTATTTTCCACTTGTTACGTGGACCCGGTCTTAACCCAATAATGTACAAACACTGTCCCGCTGGGCCGTTAAGTCAGATTTATGTCCGTAACTAAGGGACAGGCTAGTGAGGACAGCAACGACGGGTTAACTCAACTGGGTTATCATAACTGTGTTTATGGCGGATAAATGACTTATTAACAATGACAACTGGGAATCTATTGTTTGGATTTGAATTGTTGTCTACGAGATGAGATGTTATATGAATGGGAGCTTCAGTTGTGTGAGGAGCTCGTGGCTAAATAAGAACAGCCGCTAGGGGCGTTCTTTAGGTTATGCTGCGCTTGCCTGGGTTGGTACGTGGATGGGTGACCGCCCGTTACATACTGAGTTTCCTCCGTGCCTCGGAAAGCACGTTAAGCCATTGGTCCCAAACTGTCATCTGTAGATCTTTGAAAGTCGTTACAGGTAGTGGCACAAAAAGTCTGACAACCAATCTTACCAAGAGGTATCCTATTACCCAGTACTAGCTGGGTTGAGGTCAGATAGGCAGTCGCTCCATGTAAAATACTGGTATTCAGCTGCATCCGGTTGGACTGGAAGCCTACCCCAACATAGTTGGGAAAAGGCTAGTCAGATGATGATCTTCAATTGTGTGGTCAATATTTAAGAGTAAGTAATAACTAAAGGGTGTAAAAAGACCCTTAACGAAAACGAAAACCACATATTCTGCCCATCATTGGGATAATTTTTTTGTTCTGGACCATACCTGGGAACCTACTAGTTACGGAGATATTGGAGGTCAAAGTTCCAATTTTTTCACAAGTTTTTTTTTAAATACTTCTTTTTAAGGTTTTAATTTTACTTTAATTACCTCCATGACCCGTTTACTATTCAAAGCATCCATCAGCACCATATTTTGAGTGCGTTGCATTGAGTTTTACCGTAAAAAGTATTTTTTTCACCCAAAAAAAAAAATTGGGTCCCAGCAATAATTTTTGCGTAGGGTGACTTAGTTTGATGTACATAACGCTTGGTTGACGGCTTCGTGAAGGGTCCGTTTACACCCTGTATACAGCGTGAAAGGGACACCGACGCGAAAACAGTTACCACATATTCAGTACATCATTCTGGATCTACATAAAAATTTTTCGTCGGTTATTAAAAAAACAGCTGTGTCCTACAAAACTGCAATGGTCAAAATGTATGGAACAGCTGATTTTCAAGGTTCCGTACCTCGGTCGCCAAAAACGGAACCCTTATAGGATCACTTTGTTTTCGGTCAGTCCGTCTTTCAAAACCCTTTTTATGAGGAACTTAATATCAAGTTCTCAGGTCTTGGAGCAGTGATAAAATCAAACTTGTAAGTCAACGCGATCAAAAGATATGACCGTTTATGTCGTATATTTTGCGATTTCACAAGGGAATTAAAACCTATAGGGTACTTCCCGTTGTCCTAGAATCATGAAATTTGGCACGTGTAAAGGGAAAAATCTGAAAACCGTAAATAAGTAACTTAATAACAAAGTTTATACTGAACCCTCGGTCCGCGAATCCAACTCTTACAGCCGGTTTTTTTTTTTAAATTAACGATGAAAAATTTCTATATCTCTCTCTCTATATAGAAATTTTCAGGTTCAGAATGATGTACTTTTAGCGTCGGTGTACCTCCCACCTTGTATATAGGGTGACTGGTAATTAGTGACCGATACTTAAACACGTGATTGTACTCATGATAAAAAACAACTTTCGCAAAGAATTTTGTTTTTTTATACTCATTCACTTCTATCACAATTTTTTTTTTGGTGAAAAATCAGTTTTACGGTAAAACCCAATGTTACGCACTCAAAACTTAGTGGTGATGGATGCTTTGAATAGTAAACGGGTCATGGAGTTAATTAAAGTAAAGTTAAAACCTTAAAAAGTGGTTTTAACTAGAAGGTTCCCAGGTATGGTCCAGAACAAAAAATGATCGCAATGACGGGGAGAACAAGTGCCTTTCGGCTTCGTTAAGGGTCTTTTTACACCCTTTATACCTACTATACTTTCTCAAAACGTTATTGAAAGAAAGAAGGAAGTACTAACTCCGAAGCATCTCTGAAGCATCCAGTGATTTGAAATTTCTGAAATTCGTCGTAATTTAATCGAAATATTCCATTTCTTAATTGAAATCACGACACAAACATCGCTGACTACAATATTTCCGGACATAACGATGATCTCAATCTGATTAAGAACTTGTTTCATGGTAAAGTTATCTCTTTATTAACCTCGACATGAAAGCAACGAAGTCCTAAATATTATTAAACATCAAATGAATTATTTAGCACTTCCAAATTATTTGGCGGGGTAGAATATCATGGACAAAAGACGGCATAGCAAGAACGAGGTAGCTTAATATAATAAAGGCATTCGGAATTCTGTGTTAAGCTTTTCTCTCGGTGCCAAATGTTTCCAAGTCGACTTACGAGTTAAATTGCCAGGATTCGTCTTAATTCTTCAGCTATTACGACTCTCATGACGTGTACGCGGCAGGTGCTTCTGAGATAATTTTCCAGTTAGTTTGTTCATGATCTCTTGTTGTCGAGTAATTAACTTGCTAAAATCTACTCGCGAACTTACCTCATTTTTTACCGTGAAACACTGAGAGCTCTTAATGAACTCGAGTAGGCGAGGCTTTTAACGCTCTTATCTGTGATACAAGAAAGTAGGAAAAGTTACTTTGTACTTAATATATGAAACTATACTGTCGCGCTAGCGATATCAGTAGTAAGTGCAATTTTTGACAAAATGAGTTAAATATTGATCCTGAATCAGCGCAACGAGCTCTATCAGATGTGCTGACAGCTGTTTTTTAGCTTATCGGGAACAGGTAAATTTTGTTAAGGATCTAGATATAGAAGGATTTTCGTCTATTCTAATATTGAGTAAAGAATATAAAAGCGCTTTATTTGGGCTATCACCACAATTAATATAACTTAAAAAAAGAAGTCCGGAAAAACAAAATTGTAACAACACTTTGCTCGCCAATTACTCAAAACTATGCAAAACAAACTTACTGCTCTTATGCTTAGCGCGGCAGTATAGTGAGCCGTACTTTATGTCTAGTTTATCGCGTTGTGAGCCCACTGTTTAAACCTGTTTAAAGCCATTTCATGTCACCGTTGACGGCTTAATAGGTGAAATTACGGTTACTGCCGCAGTGACTTCTATACCTCCGCGCCTACGTCCGATTTAACGAATCATAATAATTGTTTTAATATCCAAACTAGATTTTACAGAGCATAAAACTTGGACGGAGCAATAAAAGAATTTTTCATCGTAAAAAACGAAGGGTAAGTACCATCATTAATACAAACTTTGTATTTCCATGATTTGTACCTCTTGCTTTGTTGTATTGTAATTTTTACGGTCGGGGATGCCTGCGCTCGCGTGGCTACACTGCGTAATCGTATTTTATATCAACAATGGCCCTTATCTGTAAAAACGTATTTGAAATTCATGGGTCTGCGTCGTTGAAAAATTGTCTACAGTATTTTTATATTTAAAGCTCTTGCGGCGATGATAAAAAGTCGGGGTTACCTGTTCAGACGCACGGAAACTTGACGTTTACGTAATTTATGTATGACCTTTAAGGGTATTTACGGTGGTCAAAAATACTTTGTTGGTAATATTTAAGACGTAGTATTAACGTTGGGTTTTCGGTACAGAACTAACAAGGGTGGGTGAAGTTTTAAGCGTTTCTTTTCTCGCCTTTTACGATATTGGTTTGGAGTGAAATATCGGCGTCCTTAACTTATTTATCTCTGGCAGCCAGCCTAGAACGTGCGTGCAATGCAAAGTTCGCGAAATATCCTTCGAATGTAAAACGGGCTAATTTAAAAGAATTTTCACAGAACGTTTGAAGTGATCAGACTTAATTTAATAAACAGGTACCTTGTTAGTGAATTCTCGGTATTGATCAGAGTCGGGCCGACATGGCACCCGTTTTAAATAAAATATGAAAACGTTTGCTGTGAATTACCTGATTTTACTTTATATACTGGAATCGAATTATGATTAACTGAGTTATACGTACTTAAAATACTCCAACATTTATTTATATAAGTAAAAGTACGTAACTAATTCCTAAGTAATTATTTAAGCCGTGCTAACTGTGTTTCTACTTTTCGTGTCAAGGAATGTAACAACATTTTTCGTAATTAGTTTTTTCAGGTGGTTTTAGTTTTCTTATGACTTTATCTAAACTGTTTGGTTACACTGTATTACGTGGTTGCCCAGCACTATACCTTCCTACTTTGATTGACGGAGTTAATTGATTTACGTCGTGAATTACAGCACTACATTGTTCCTGTAACGCGATTTACTCGCGAATATACTAACAGATGTTATTACCGTTAATTAGCCATTTATTTAATAATTCATGGCCAGTAGGTGCTTATTATCTTGTTACCCCGTTGGTCTTGTGGTTGCAAGTGCGACTGCTGAACGTGACTCCTGGGTTCGATTTCCGGGTCGGGCAAAAAGTGTTATTGGGTTTAACATCGGAATTTTTTCCGTAGCACCCCGGAATTTGAAAGTTGGTGGTATGAGACCCCCGTGCCTCGGAAAGCGCGTTAAGCCGTTAGTCCTGCGTCTAATCTCACTCCGGTCGTGTCGGATTGCCGTCCCATCGGACTATGAGGGATAAGGAACAGAGAGTGCACCTGTGTCTGCGCACACACCTGTGCACTATAATATCTCCCGTTCCGATAGCTAACCTCCGCTGAGATTGGCCGCCCGCCGTGACCGATAAAAACGGTGAAGAGAACTATATTATCTTGATAATTTCAAATTCACCACACTTCAATTTGCTGATTGCTAACTTATTGAAAACCTTTCGTTTTATTCAGGTGGAGATATTTGTCGGACGTATTTCAATTAAAAGCATACTGTAATCCCTTGTTATAGCTGTTTCAGTAAACTAGAACCTGAAGGACCAGGGCAAGTGACAGTCGCTATCGAAACATTTCACATTTCGACGACTCTCAATGGGATCGACGTAAAGTTTTTCAGTAGCTTAGGTCAGTTTAAAAGGGGGCTGCGGGACTGTTCGAAAGAGATACCGCGGCCCTGGAATACAAAGGGCAAAGACATGGTCATGAACATGGATGGGTTTTAGTCAGTAAAAATCTGACCCTCCCTCCCACTTCACCCAGAGCGGGAGGAGTAATTTGATGATTACCAATGGGTAAAAAAAAAAAAGTGTCAGTTTAAAACATTTCGGACTTTCTATTATCGTTCATCATGTGCCTAGCCTTTTTCCAACTATGGTAGTGGGGTTCCAATTTAACCGAATGCAGCTAAATACCAGAATCTTACATGGAGCGACTGCCTAACTGACCTCCACAACTCAGTTAGTACTGGATAATACAATACCCCTCGGAAATACTGGTTGTCAGACTTTCGGGCCACTGACTACCTGTAACGACTTTCCAGTATCGTTATTGCTTATAAAAAGATAATTTGTCTAGGTTCCTGGGATCTCTGGTGGAACGTAATGCTTAAACAGCACGCGTAGCATAACTGTCGTAGAAATGAGTTTTGTCGACGGAAGAATCGACAAAATGACGGATCAACAAAAGAAATCTGTCATTTTGTCGATTCTTCCGTCAACAAAACTCGTTTCTACGGCAGTTATGCTACGCGTGCAGTGCCAGCCTAGGACAGAAAGTTTTTTCCTACCCCAAACACTCGTTAACTCATCAACACAACCAGTGCTGCAATGAAAAGTCAAACACTACCTTAAAGATTCATCACATACACAAATAACCACACAAATTACCATATCATAAATGCTAATTATTTAAATTAAAGTTGAAGCCCACAAAAATCCGACGTGAAAACGGAACAATATCAAAATGCCCAGTCTCGCCGAATATATTAAGTGAATTTTTTTCCTGAAAAGCGAATTTAACTCCGCGAAGTGAACTACGAATTCAAAAAGGAATTAATTAAGCTGATGTGTTTAAAACTCTGCACACGAGAGTTATAAATTTTAGTGAGTGAGTCACTGCCTGGCTACGTATTTATGTATTCGCAAGAATTTACTGGAACCACTCCAGTCCACACGTGAGCTTCGTATGCTAAATTAGCTTTCTTTGAAAAACGTGGTGGTTTTTAAGGTTCTGAATAAAATAAAGTCGTTTTACTTTGAATTTATAGGTATTGTTAGTATTTAAATTTAATGGTTCTCTAGGTAGTTATAAAATATTTGGTGAATCTTTTGGCAAATACTTTTTTCTTGTTTTTTCTCTATTTAAATAACAAGTCTTCTCAGAGATTTTGACATTTATAGCGGCAAATCAGCTGTCAAAATCTGTACGTGGATGTAACATTTGAAAATCAGTGAACGACTGGCAATCAAAGCATCATTTCAAAATTCGAATTCTTTATTCTATCTGTGTAGGTACTTATACCTTATCTGTAGGTGTGATCGTTATAAAAAGCGGCTAAGCCTTTTCATAATAAAAGGAATTTTTCAGTGTTGACAACAAAAAATTGCAACCTACTTGCATAATGTTATGCGAGCTTAGTCACTTGAAAAAGAAGAAAACATGTCAGTACATGTTTTTATTGTCATCAAAACAAGTGACACAGGGTTTCATCATTTGCCTAGCGTTTTCCCAACTATTTTGGGGTCGGCTTCCAGTCTAACTGGATCCAGGTACTGTAGCTTCGCTTTCTTTGTTTTTTGTGACATTCAAAAGTAATGGCCTAATTGAAATAAACGCTTTGAGTTTCAGTTTTGCGGCTTAATACCAGTATTTTACATGGAACGACACAGAGTTTCTGACAAGTTTTTTTTTTTAAATTTAACTAACTTAACTAATTAACTTTATTTAAACTAAACTTCTTCTTCAACCTTTAGCCACCCAGTGCTGAGTGCAGATCTCTTTCAAATCTTCTCCACTTTTGGCGGTTTTGTGTCATGTCTATCCAGTTTCTTTCGGCAACTTTAATGAGATCGTCTGTCCACCTAGTTGGTTATCTTCCCACATTCCTCTGTCCCGTCCATGGTCTCCACTCCAGCACTTTCTTACCCCATTTTCAACTAAAGTTAGACAAATTCTCAACTTGAATTTCTCAATTCAGAAATCGTGTGTGAGTTCCAGGCTATAAATTTTAATCAATATTGTACTTGAAAAACCTTGTAAAAAGTTATTTTTTATTGCAATTCAAATACAAAATGATATGCAAAACACTAAACACGTTGTAAAGCACACAGACATAACGAAATCCAAACATTTCCACATTTAATTTGGTCGTGCATTCCTTTTGTCGTCGTTCAATCGCCCACATAATTCGTGATACTGCGTTACATAAATTCAGTTCTCCTGAATTGAAATGCATTTTCATAAAATATTGTCCTTTCATACATTGAGCTTATTAAAGCCAGTTAAATTAGCCTATATTTGAGATAATCTGTCTGTGGTACAGCTTATTGTTGAATCATTACATAACTATGTGTTTAATAATATTATTATGAGGTAACAGTTATGTCATAACTAAATAGTCGTTGATGCGGTCAACTGTGCCAATTTTAAGTTCACATTACACCCGAAAAATGTCATATGGACTGGTGATAGTACGTACTCGAAATTAAAATAAATAATAATATCTATAAAACTGAGGGGTATAACCAGGCTTACCAAGCGGTATCGTAATATCTAGTACTAACTGGGTTGTAGAGGTCAGATAGGCAGTCGCTCCATGTAAAATACTGGTATTCACCTGCATCCGGATAAACTGGAAGCCGACCCTAACATAGTTGGGAAAAGGCTAGGCAGATGATGATGATCTATAAAACCGGGGACACCTTACAAGGACAGGGTGGATTTTAGGCAATCGCTTGACGGGATGAGCAGTGCACACGTGACGGCACGGTTGGCGAAGTGGCTAAGTTATTGGCTGCTGCGCTGCATGTCGCGGGTTCGATCCCCGCACGGAACTAATATTTGTATGATAATGGTAGTTATTCCGAGTCTGGCTGTTTTTGTATGTGAGCTAAAATTTTTGAAAATGCACTGACGATACAGGAGAAATGCCTAGTTATACCCCTCAGTTTTATAGATATTATTATTTATTTTAATTTCGAGTACGTACTATCACCAGTCCATATGACATTTTTCGGGTGTAATGTGAACTTAAAATTCATCACCTTTTTTTTTTTTTTTTTACGGATGGGAAATCATCAAATGACTTCTCCCGCTCTGGGTGGAGTGGGAGGGAGTGTCAGACTCTTACTGACTAAAACCCATCCATGTTCCTTCATTGCCCTTTGTGTTCCAGGGCCACGGTATCTCTTTCGAACAGTCCCGCAGCCCCGGCAGGCATCGGCCCTTGCGGGCCCCTTCTTGGTTGCTGACATCTCTTTGAGGCGCGCGTGGAACACGAACGCGCCGTCGACACGGCCTGTCGTCATAAGACGGACGGACGGTGAGCTAACCCATTACTCACCGTCCACAGGCCCGCGCCTACGGTGGCCGGGAGCCACCACGTGGCCCCCGACGCCCGGTGCTTCGCCCGCGGCGGCTGGGACGTGAGATTCTCTCCCTCTCACGTCCCGCCACCTCCTTCGCTAGCATGACTGCTTCGCAGAAGGAGGTGACGGCTTCCCATTCCCTCTCGCCCCGGACCATGGCCTGAACCAGGGCCGGGAGCGAGAGGTCGCCGCCGCCGATCGCCGCTACGAGGACACGGCGGAGCTCCGCCCAAGCGGGGCAGACCTCCACGGTATGCGCCACCGTGTCCTCCGGACGATCCTCACAATGATAACACCCGGGCGTTTCCTCCCGCCCGATTCGGTGCAGGAACCTCCCGAAACAACCGTGTCCGGTGAGGACCTGCGTCAGGCGGAAGGTGAGGGCGCCGTGGCGCCTCTCTAGCCAAAATTCATCACCTCACCTCATTATTTACTAGCTGACCCCAATCTGAGGCAATGCCGTTACAGTGCTTTTAGATATGCGTTCAGTACAAAATTTCAAAAAAAGAAACCCGTACGAGACGATGCTGATCTTTTGCAGCACTTATAACATAACATCACGCCTGTAATCCCCGAAGGATTCGGAAGAGTTATACCTAATAGTACACCCACATTTCGCCAATTATAGTCCAGTCACTTAAGCAAAAAAAGAGGTCAACCTCAGAGTGAGAGAAAATAAGCTGTAAACTCGTTTACGCAACAAGAGCGAGTTTTATGAACTTTAAAAAAATAAGTAGTTGTTAAGCATATAACCAATATTATCGTGCACTAAAAATAATTGCAATTCATTTATAAGTTTTGTCAAAACAACATTGTAAACCTGCGCGAATATTTCGACGTGCTATCAATCTTACTGGACTTAGCCCTTAAGTCCCATGTAATAGGGGCGAGCCTATTGCCATCAACCGGGCACAAATCCAGACTCCGTGTCTGCTACTGAGAAGCAGTACTTACAACTAATACGTTAAACTTGAACCCCAAACAGCTGCTTTTTGAATACAGAACTTTTTATCCAACATTTTTTCCTGAGTTCGTCGGTTTTCAAACAAAACGGTGATGTTAGTTTAATGTAAAACCGATAAGCGGCTTTTCATTTGTTTGTCACATACAAGCAAGGGAAACTTTCAGTTATATTTATGTAGCTTTATATCAGAGACCTTCATCAAATAGTTATTTGCGTCTGAAAATCGTTTATAAAAATAATGTTCAAAGATAAATGGTTGTTTTTTTTTGTTTCTTGCCAAGAACTACATTTATTTATTTAAAATTACGTAAATAACACCTTCACAGCTATAACACCAATGCGATATTTCTACCTCATGGGAGGATACCTCCAACTTATATTACATAACAAAAATACAATTAAAAACACAATTATGACACCTATAATTAGAAACACCTTTAAACATTTTCAATGCACTCCAGTGCTACTCCTGTGAATTTCACCAGACTGCAGTGAAATATATCTATCTCATCTGAAATAATATTTAACAGTTAATATAGTTAGTTAGTTTATAGTTGTTGTTGTTTAGTTTTAATTTAAAAAAAATTACATGGTGGAACATAATAGAATTTCTACAAAAATTGACGCGATCAACTGATCAAAATATATGGCGTGTCAAAATGTATGGCGTGTCTAAGGGCCAAGAATACGGCAAGCCCCTAGTTCAAGCAGAATGTAGGCTTGTATTGTAAAATACCGCGACTTAAAATTTTAAAAAAATATGAATTTCTAAGTCATAGAACAAAAGTTGTTCATTGTCATGGTCTGAGTCACCACAAGAGAGGCCGTAGGTTCGAATCCAGGCAGGCACTTTACATGGTATAAATATTTCATTACCACTGCTCTCAAAGCGGTGAAGAAAAACATTCTAAGGTAACCAGCAAGTCTTAAAAACAGAAAATCGAAGAGATGTGACAACCACCAACGTGGATTGGCCACAAGTGTGTTATAACGGATAATAAATATTAGAACTCGTTGGTCTAGCCGTTATAAGTGCGACTGCTGAGCATGAGGTCCTAGGTTTGATTCCCAGGTCGGCCAAAGTGAAGATATGAAGACTATAACTTTGAATGGGTGATGACAAATAAAAATGGGCGATGTATGCGCACGGTAAGTGACGGCGAGCGAGTGTCCCTCGGTATGGTCGAGGGCCTAGCGTCAGGTGTGCCGTCAAGGTGACGTGGGATCGAATGAGGCGTTCCTACTGGCCGGCGCGATGTGATGGCCCGTAACATGTTTTTCCAACAGGAATTTCTTTGTAGCAGCCACAGAGTCTGGGTTTGTGCCCGGTTGATGGCAACAGGCTCGCCCCATATTACATGGGACTTAAACATAACTGGTGACATGTGAGTGTGCTAATGGGTAAACCTGTGCCTAACCTAAATGTATATTATATAATAAACATTAAGAGCAATAAATTAAGAACATTTTATACGGTACCACTTTAGGCGGAAACCGCCTACAAATGCTCTCGATTTTTCATCGGCATAACTTAGTCATTACAGTATAGTTGCACCTTACGAGTGAATTCAGGATAAAATATTAGTGCAGTTTCGAAGCTTTTACGCATATTATTTATTCAAAGTTAGAGCAGAAAGTACTTGGAGCCGCCCTGTGTTTCTGAAAACAGATAAAAATAAAGAAAATTATTTATTTGACTCGCACAGAACAAAACAATAATACAAAATTAAATAATAAAGGAAAACAACTAAAAATAAAAACCGGCCAAGTGCAAGTTGGACTGGCGCACCGAGGGTTCCGTATAAACTTGAAGGTATTTTTTAATTAAAGTACATAATATTTACGGTTTTCAGATTTTTCTTTTACATGTGCTGTGCTGTAAGACATTGCTTGCCCTATAAATTTTGATTCCCTTGAGAGTGTCGAAATATACGTTTTTTTTTGTGGCATAAACGGCCGTATCTTTTTTTTACGTTAACTTAGAAGTTTGATTTTTTTCACAACTTCAAGGGACTGTAGACTAAGTACATGGTTTTAACTTCAACTCGATACCTCCACGCGTTCCTAAAAAAATAAAAATAAGATATTCTTTGAACTGAACTGGTGCTGTAAGTTCCGTACCTCAGCATGGTGCTGTAACATTAAAAAAAAAAGATAATAATCCAAAATATTGCTTAGATTTTATTTGCTTTACCTAATAGAAATGCAAAAGTTAAATGAATAGTTATAACAATATTTTTGTATCTATGACAATCGCAATCGCAATTCGTGGAAATAGACGAGGAATAAATTGTTTGAAAATGGAACTGATGGTTTCATTTATCACAGCTCTAACAAAATATTAGCATTCGTTATACATGCGTTCCTTTGCTGTTATTATTTTCAGCACAAATATCTGCCTATTGGTATTTTCAGTAAAATATTCGTGTAATTTAAATCCTCAGGATCATTCTAGAATTTAAATAGAAGATAAAGCGGAAAATATTTTATTTTTATTTTTTTATTATCATTTGGCTCTGTTATGTACCGATATTTTATATATTTTCGTCTAATAATATGGAAAAAATAATCAAAAACTTACGAAGATAGCAAAAGGAATAAGAAAGAAAGTGGAAGTGGAAGGGAAGCATATATGCCGCAGACTGGATGGAAGATGGGGGAAGAATATGCTGGAGTGGAGACCACGGACGGGACGGAGGAATGTGGGAAGTGACCAAGTGGACAGACGATCTTATGAAAGTGGCAGGAAGAAACTGGATATCCATGACACAAAACCGCCCAAAGTGGAGAGATTTGGAAGGGACATACACTCAGCATTGGGTGGCCAAGGGTTGAAGAGAAAATATTTGACACCCATTGGCGAGGTGTTGCCAAGTTTCTGATAACTAAGCTTAATATAATTATTCGCTGTTAACACACAATATAATGTAGGCGCCATTTTGCTATTTGGTGCGAATGGCTGAATGTATGTGTAATAATTTTCTTGGGCCGTTGTCGCGTTGTAGGCTAAATTACTGGTACTACATTCCATATACAAGGAGTAGTACATTCTCCCCATTCGTACAACATATTCGACTTAATAAATCAAAGCTGTCCCAAGTGGCCTGAAAAACTGTCTGTTTTGAATGTTCAACGCTTCTTTAATGTTCTGTTTTATTTGCTACTTGTTGATTGTTTTAACCTTATTTATTTTATGTACTGAGTGTAATTTGTTTTTCTAAAACGGTAAAGGAAAATGTTGTAAGAAATCGACATGTCCTGGAACCAAACATTTGAAGATAATAATGTGGATTACAACTCACTCCCTATCACAGAGAAGAGGCTTGAGTACCAGCTGTGGGAACAAAGATCTCTTGAGTGTTTTTTAAAGAAAACCCCACACTAGAATTTTTTCCTTGAACTTGGGTGCGTTTACAAACATTTAAACTCAACAAAACCAAAAAATACAGCCAGACCCGGAACAACTACATACACGTAGGCCATACAAATATTTTTTCCGTGCGAGAATCGAACCCGTGACACACAGCGCAGCAACCAATTGCTTAGCCACTGCGCTAAACGTGACATCGAAGCTTAAAATTATCCTTAAGTTATAAAGCGATTGTCACTGGTCTAGGCCCTAAGGTCTAAGTTATTAATTACAGTAATGTGCGTTGACGTCACACCACTTTCCAAATTCGCTTAGCAAGAACAATGATAAACCGGATACACGAGCTGAAATATAACCGGGGATAAAACACCCTTTGTTTGAAATAAGGGACGTATTATAACGACCACTAGCTAAGGCCACTCCACCCATTAGAGATAGTAATGAAATTCATCGAGGTAATAAAATAAGTCAGGTAATTTATACGTGAAGGGACTCCATGGTTTTCGCTAGTTCAAAACTATTTTAAAGCACCCCGAAGCTTCTTGGTAAATATACGGTGTTTAAGAACAACAGCTGGTAGTCCAATGTACTGAGACGCGCGTTCAAAAGAGCTTGATTTAAATGGGTAAACAGGAACTTACTGAATGAGCATTTAGTAATGCGAACACCCAGCTCAGTTGCATTTTCTCTTAAAGGTATTTAATTAAGAAAATGGCTGCAGATTCAGCACTCTGTACCACCAATCCATTTGCAAAGGTAATTACAATAATATCTCATGACCATTTATCACAGCAGTTTCATAATGATTTATCATCAACCTTTCAGATGTTATTATGCCAATTAAAACGAACAGTACTTAAATATCTTTTGAACAATTAAAGCTTAAAACAATTACCTAGCAGACAGCGAGTGTAAAAATCGGGTTAATCTTTCGCACAGCGAAAATTTCAATAAATAATTCGAATAGAGAGGAGTGCCACGCTTTCCAAGAAGGGCCTGTAATAAATGGACCAGCGTTTAATTTACACTGTTTTAATCGTCCTTTGTACTTCGAGGTACATTATCTGAAGACAACTGCCTACTGAGAAATTTATGTGTGAACCAGTTTTGGGGAGGTTTGATTTTTGGTGCGTATAATTTATTTTCCTTTGAACTGAACTTGATTGAATTTATTTATTTATTTATTTATATGGCACTTCAACGACTTACTCACTAAAACATACGTAAGTAATGTAAACAGGTTTAGGTATAGTGAAATCGTCACTTACAGAAGTTCATAGCAATCGGAAAAGAATAGAAAAACAACTAAGATACCATCATAGACTTAGATAGATTCTCAATAAAAATATTGTAGGCTTTGAGATGTCTAAAAACACATGCATACAAGAAATGACCATTAAAAACATTGTATGACTAACTGATCTTTTTTGAAAATTTGTGATGTGACTAAAGTTTCCAATCCTCGAAGAAACAAGTCGTTCCATATTAATTTTAAATTGGTCAAAGTTACAAACTTAGGTTTCGCAAAAATAAATGCAGTCATAAAAATCACTTTTTACGTCGGTGAAAAAGCAACTAACTACTTAAGCCTAAAAGCTAAATTGTATGCTAAGGTAATGGTTATAAAAACTAAATTATTACGAAACTTTGTGAATATTTTAAAGAACCATGCACGATATAAATTAACCTGATACACGAGCATTATGCTAACCTATTTAGATAAGTCAACGCTTCGAATTTAGCACATACAGGAAAAATAAAAAAAGCTCTACCTCGTTAACGACGTGATTTTTTTCATTTCTTTTTTGATTATATTATTGGATGCTATTTCCATCATTTTCAAGTGCAAAGAAAAGACTATACCTGCGATTGACGAAATTGACGTCTATGTAAACGAAAATATAAACTTGTATCTTAAGACACAGACAAAGAGACAAGTAATAATATACAATCGCCTCCAAAAAATTGTTGATTTTTTTTCACTTCAAATGTAACGTCATTCCATTTCCATTTAAAATTCTAGTTTCAAATGTTTGAACTATATACCTAATATAATAAGGTTTTTAATGAATAAAATGAACTAGCAGGAATAAGAGATTTACTGATTTATAATTTTTTGACTTAAAAAAGGGTACAAAACCATAATGTATCTACATTTCTTTTATGGACCAAGTGATAACTTGGGTTTTTCTCCGGAGTAAGTCAAAACTCTAATTTTAGATGACATTTGAAGTGTCCCCCACCTGTGCTGGCTGGTGGATCTCTAATACTATTTAAGGCAGCGAAAATAACTAGGATTCCTGTTCTAGTTAATTTATTCAACAGGCGTGATTAAAACATAAAAAATCTTATCTCATTTAAATATTCAATTCCAGTTAGCAAGTCACTCCATCACAAATCTTGGGCGCTCTGGGTAATCGATTCAGCACCAACTTATTACAAAGTTGTTGGGCAATATCAAAGGTCACGGGGAAGTTTGCATGCCGGGGTCCCTATGAACCCCGAGACGTGGGGTCCCAAAATATCCTAAAGCATTTTCCCTTTCAACAATTCCGAAAATTATTCTGTATAAGAAAATATAAGTTGTACAAAAGCCATTTCTAGACGTAAAATCGGATATAAAGTTGGCCCGAAATAAGGCTTGCGACATATACACTATACAGTCACGTGCAGAAATATGTAGGCATTAGGAAATTTAACTGCGGTTGTATCGCTAAAATAAATAATATCGTCTCAAATATTATCATCTGTCTAGCCTTTTCCTAACTATCTTGGGGTTGGCTTCCATTCTAATTGGATGCAGCTGAATACCAGTATTTTACATGGAGCGACTGCCTTTTTGACCTCTATAACTCAGTTAATACTGGGTAATACAATACCCCTTGGTGAGACTGGTTGTCAGACTTCCGGGCCACTGACTCCCTGGAACGACTGTCAAAGATCTACAAATAACAGCCGGGACCACAACGGCTTAACGTGCTTTCCGAGGCACGAAGGAAACCCGATATGTAATGTGTTCACCAATCCACGGACCAACCTAGGTAAGCGCGACTTAACCTAAAAATCGCCCCAAGCGGCTGTATTTATTTAGCCACGATCCTCGTATCAAATACGGAATATCAATATCGTAAGTGTGAAAATAATGGTCGGTAACCAAGACTACCTGATAGTGAGTGGTCACCATCACCTCTATCTTAGGGGCATTGCAAATGTGATCAGGATCACTCAGAGACCGCTGAAATGTCTCTTGTAACAGTTACTTTTTGCACATCTCGTAAATTAAATTAATAATAATTTTTCAGAAAATCGTTCGAGTACAAAAGACTACATTGCTACATATTTTTGCCGCTCACTGTACCTAATTTTCGCGAGTATCAATGTTATTATCTAAAATAAGGTTTTTATTTAGATTCTACATGACTATAATATTTGGTGTTGAATTACTTGTATAATGTTATGGGTGTGATCACAATCTTATTAGTTTAGGTATATTTTGGAAATTAGATTTTATAATGTGGGAATTGTCTGTATTATATTATGTAAATTATAAATGTAGTATGTACGTGGTTATATTGTAGTAGAAAATACTAAATATCAAGCGGGTTGCGTAAGCCACGTGTATGCTTTTTCAAGGTTTCAAAAAGCAGAGACAAACAAGTTGTCTTTGTAAGTTGTTCTTCATAAATAAGTATACAAATTCAAAGAAAAATATCTTACAAAATAACATTCCTTTTTAAGTAACTAACGCTGTACAGTTTTTTTCAATGTGTTAATCTGTCAGAAAAACAGTCATGTAATGTATTACTAAATCTATATATATAAAACAAAGACGGGTTTGTTACAACACTTATAACTCGAGATCTGCTGGATCAATTTTCATGGTTTTTGTTTCGTTGGATTTGTCTCCGCCCTGAATAGCAGAATACATTTTAAAAACAATGAAAACTTGACGAATACATAATTATGAAAATGAATCATTTTCCATTTAATTATGTTCCTTTATTTCGTACCTGTCAAACATTTGTTTTCCTCCTGTCATCCTGTCAAATACTGTGATTGACATTTATGCATGCGTTCAGAAATGTATTTTGTGTAAACTATTTAAAAAGGGTGAATAAACTTTTGTCTGTATTTTTTTTTAGGTAAGGTTGAAAAGTGTATTATAGGTTAGTTAGGTAGGGTAGGTAGGTAGGATAGGTAGGTAGGTAGGATAGGTAGGTAGGTAGGATAGGTAGGTAGGTAGGATAGGTAGGTAGGTAGGATAGGTAGGTAGGTAGGTAGGGTAGGTAGGCAGGGTAGGTAGGTAGGGTAGGTAGGTAGGGTAGGTAGGGTAGGTAGGTAGGTAGGTAGGTAGGGTAGGTAGGTAGGGTAGGTAGGTAGGGTAGGTAGGTAGGGTAGGTAGGTAGGGTAGGTAGGTAGGGTAGGTAGGTAGGGTACGTAGATAGGGTAGGTAGGTAGGGTAGGTAGGTAGGGTAGGTAGATAGAGTAGGTAGGTAGGGTAGGTAGGTAGGGTAGGTAGGTAGGGTAGGTAGGTAGGGTAGGGTAGGTAGGATACGTAGGTAGGGTAGGTAGATAGGATAGATAGGTAGGGTAGGGTAGGGTAGGTAGATAGGATAGATAGGTAGAGTCGGTAAGAAGGGTATGGTAGGGTAGGAAAAGGTGCATTGCAACGCATGCCGGGACAGCTAGTAAGTAAATAAAATAAGAAGTAAAATGTCAAAATTGTTTTATATTAAATGTTACAGGTTATTTTTGATAACACATTTTGGTCCATTATAGAATACAACTACATACATAATTTGTCTAAAATTCTGGAGCCCAAAACCCAAATTAGGATGATGATTTTGCCAGACCCTCCCTTACAATCTTATCAAGCACGGCTGCTCCGTATTCGTTGCATTTTTTGCAATATGGCGTCTGCTTCAAGTTTGTCAGCCACGCGGTCGTTTTTGGATACCTGAAGAAAAAAACATTCAGAATTTCACAGACCTGATGCGTTTTAAGTAATTAGGTACTTTTTGGTGTTCAGTAAATTCATTGTATCATTCTCTGATAGACAACGCGCACCCTAAGCCGTTGGGACTAAATCACAGATTTAGAAGCATGGATGGGTTCGATGCAGCTGAATACCAGTATTTTACATAGAGCGACTGCTTATTGACCTCCCAGTTATTACTGGATAATATGATATCCCTTGGTAAGACTGGTTGTCAGACTTTCGGGCTACGAACTACCTGTAGGGACTGTCAAAGATCTACAAATGACAGCTGGGACCAACGGCTTAATGTGCTTTCCGAAGCACGGAGGAAATGTGGTACGTAAAGGATGGTCACCCATCCATGAATCGCCCTTGACAAGTGCGCCTTAAACTTGAAAATTGATCCGTACGTCTATTATTATTTAGCCGCGAGCTCCTCAATGAAGGTGAGTGCATTTTTGAAAATACAGGTTCAGGTAAAGCTAGTACGGATATTTCAGGAGTCACACGGCTTTTTTAGTTAGCCCGTATTGTCCCACTCCTGAGCAAAGGCCTCCCCCCATTCCTTCCACTTCTCACGATGGTGTGCCTCTTCTCGCCAACTTGCGAGGAAGCCATCTAAGCCGTCCCGTCACCTTCTCTTCGGTCTACCGCGACCTCGTCTAGCTGTTTCAGGGCTCCAGTCTTGCGATAAATGCTTTTTTAAATAATTACAAAGAATAAGAGACACTTACTTCTTCGCGTCAATTGGAACTAAATATTCCATTGTTGTCATATTAGCTAAAGCAGCCACATCGGCAATAGTGACATGTTCCGCAGCAAGATACGTTGATCGGTTTAGGAATGCTTCAAAGAAACCATACGCCTGTTCAATGTCGTCCAAATATCTTTGTTCTACGGTAGTTTTTCCTTCCACCGCTATGTAATACTGTAAAAAAAAAGAAACTTGATCAATGAATCGGATACAGTTTCAAGACGTCTCAACTCCGCCGCGATCAGACATTGAATGTCGCCCTCGCCTCTATCAGGGCTCTGTAGAAGCACGCTGTGGTGTGGGTAGACTTGTAAGTAGGTCGTGTGATATCACCACCGGCGTACTTGCGATTCATTTTATGTCCGTACTAACGACCGGATCCGACACATATAACCAATTTTCTTCGAATATTTGTGACTGTTTAAGTAACAAAAAGGAGTAAATGATAGCGTACCGGTTGACAGAGGAGAATGGAAGAAAAAAACGTGTTGCCCCGACCCCAAGTAACATGAGACAAGGGCAGGAAGATGACGATAACTTATTACTATTTAGGACCAAATAATTAGGTGTTATTTAACTTACAGTAATATTTCTTATTCTGGGGAAAAGAATTGCAGTATCGAAGAACAATTTTTGATTGACCATTGTCCTCTTCTTGACGTCCTTGGGATACCACGAATCGTCTTTTCCGTAGACATCAGCAAGGTACTGGAGTATAGCGTGACTGAAAAGAGAGAAGATACAACATAACATAAGTAACATAACCTTATAATATAAGAAAAGAAAGAAAGAAAGAAAAAATATTTATTTGTCGCAGGGACATGACGTGCATCATACAAAATAACAAAAAAAATACAATAAACATAGGTAGGTACAACGCATATCAAATATTAATAATTTGAACAGGACGGGGCAAAAAAAAAAAAAAAAGAAATACGTTAACATCTTGCACGTCGTGAATATCACGCCTATAATCTCCGAATAGGCAGAGGTGTGCCCTACAGTATACCCACATGGCCTATTGCTATCAACCGGGCACAAAGCTAGACACCGTGGCTGCTACTAAGAAATTGCTAATAGAAAAACCCAATAACACTTTGCCCGACCTGGGAATCGAACCCAGAACCTCGTGCTCAGCAGTAGCGCTTACGACCACTAAGCCAACTAGGCAGTCAAATATAATATATTTTAATAAGGTACGTAGGAGCGCTGCAACCAGATCAAGTCAGTTCTCATCATCAATTTCTCATAGAATTGTTTGTGTCAAAGCATTCTACGTTCCAGTGGTGATCCTGGATTCCCATAGAAATATACTGGTAGATACCATGATTGCACATCATGCTTCAGGAGTCTGAATTTACTACATAAACCATCCATCTTCACCAGAAGGAGGAACCACGTAATTTGTAAAGTTACAAACCTGTCATGTATACTGAAATCACCATCTTCCATTACAGGTATTTGATGCTGTGGATTTTTCTGCAAAAAAAAACTTTGCATGAAACAATTTGTACCTACTCAGTACTGAAAAGTTTTCTACATGGGTTGAACCGATACCCAAATAAATCTCATCATGGTCATGGTCGGGGTGCCTTAAGATCGTCTATTCATGAACCCTAGTGCGCCATCATGAACAGCGTCTAAAGGGTAACCGTTTCTGGGCTATCCCAGAAACTGTGACCAATTTCGGAGACATACAAGAAGGTTAGAAAGATTCCAATTTATTAAAAAAAAGAAGATCATCATCATCTGCCTAGGCTTTTCCCAACTATATTGGGGTCGGCTTCCAATCTAACCGGATACTGCTAAATACCAGTATTTTACATGGTGCGACTGCCTACCTGACCTCCACAACCCAGTTAGTTCTGGGTAATACGATACCCCTTGGTAAGACTGTTTGTCAGAGTTTTTAGGCCACTGACTACCCAACGACTGTCAAAGATCTACAAATGACACCTGGGACCAACGGCTTAACGTAAAGAAAAGAACATCATTAAAGATTAAATAACGTTTACAAGGTCGTAAAAAAGGCGATTAGTATTAGAAGATGATAAATAACTTCTTAGCGTGTCCATGACAATCCAAATTGAGTCAGCCCAAAACTTTTGGCACTTTCAGTAGCACCCATCAGCTCCTGTGATGTACAAACAACAGGACAGGCAGGACACGATATCAAGTGTCCCAGCGTTTGTGGGGCAACACCACATTTACACTCCAGGGCAAAGTCATCTATGAACCTCCACCTGAACAAGTTTCCTTGCTTCGGCCAACCTGTGTCCGGAGTCACGATAAATATAATCTATACTAATATTATAAAGCTGAAGAGTTTGTTTGGTTGAACGCGCTAATCTCAGGAACTAGTGGTTCGAAATGATAAAATCGTTTATTGTTGGAAAGCCTATTTATCGAGGAAGGCTATAGGCTATATAACATCAAGCTACGACCAATAGGAGTGGAGCAGCAATGAAAATGTTGCAAAAACGAGGAAAATTGTATTTTTAATCATTTCACGCGGATGAAGGTCGCGGGGAACAGCTAGTGCCTTTATAAAATACACAGGAAGATGTTCCACATTACCTTCAAATATTCTGTTGTCTTATGTTCGGCCGCCTGAAGATTTACTTCTATCCTCTCATAGGGAACGTTGAATATTTCGAAACCCATCATGGCCGAGCGTACCGGAGGGCTCAACTCCATTGTGTATAATTTGATAACCATCTGAAAGTAAATATAAATAAAATAATACTATTACTTGGTCTCCAAATCCAATTATATTTACAGAAAACGGTGACACATCAAGCATTTCCAGTATAACATGGCCTCGTTTTTATAGATTTCCTGTACAATGAGAGATCCACATAAATTGTTTTTGGTTTATCTTGAAAGGTCATCGGGCGTACCTTTTAGCAACTTTACCGCAAACAGCTAGTCCTTAGACACCAGCCATTTTAATTTAATAATGTGTTGTTCGTTTGTTTTTAAATAAGGTAATTCAATAATTTCTATCGTCTTATATTCTGAATTAAAACTGAAGTGAGTTTAGTAATAAAAATAAATAAATATTTTCGAAGCAATTACTTACTTTTACTTTTTTAATTTACAGGAATTTGTTCCAATTCAGTACGTAATCCAGCAAGCCTCAGATTATGTACTAAACAAAAATGTAGGATGGTTTTATATGAAAAGTGACAATACCTTATCAGCTCTTATCACGAATTGATAAATAGGTACATAAAATATTATGCAATAAAGCTCTATTTGATAATCAAGTAGGTTGTGATCAGGGAAACTGATTATTTAGCTTTAGTGACTATTTAAATCGACCGTATAATCAAATCACTATTGTAATTTTTTATCAGTCATATGAAATTGTTGTAACACGACCAACTTGTATACGCTTTTTTGTAGGTTAAAAGAAAATCAATCTAGATAATCAGTACGCTGTTATTGCACAATTTTGATTAAATCATTTTTAGTGTTCCGTATCAAACTGACAAAAATGAAATACTGATCAACGTCGTGAAGGATACCAAAATAATAAAACCTTTTTTAAAGCAGAGAAACCTTATAATTATTACTATGACTAGACTTTTGTGAGTGCGCTATCAAAATTATACCTACTTACGAAGTTTTAAAATGAGATCGATGCAAGTTTTAATTGGAATAACAGTAACTCAAAACCTTAAACTAGTTGCGTCAGAATATAGAGTAGAATCCAGTACACTACATTATTATGAAAAGCGTACTAGGTTATATTTTGAAACGAAAAAAAAATGAACAGAAATAGAGGTAGAATGACAATTACTGAGAAGTTTTAATTTATTTCAGTTACCCTAATTAGACACCTGCCTATCTAATTTCTTTCCACGTGCGGTTTCATATGATTACCTTAATATTTACCTCATCTAAAGCACTCTTTCAGAAAGAAGGAATCTACGATAACTATACAGGGTGTAAACGGACCCTTCACGAAGCCGTCAACCAAGCATTCTGTACATCAAACTAAGTAACTTTACGCAAAAATTTTTGCTGCGAAACGACTTTTTTTTTTGGGGTGAAAAATCACGTTTTACGGTAGTACTCAATGTAACGCGCTCAGAACATAGTGCTGATGGATGGATTGAATAGTACGGGGGTCGTGGAGGTGTTTAAAGTAAAAATCTTACTTTAAAAACATGTATTTTTTTAAAAACTTGTGAAAAACTTGCAACTTTGAGCCCCAATATCTCCATAACTAGAAGGTTCCCAGGTATGGTCTGCAACAAAAAAATGTTCGCATTGACGAGGAGAACAAGAGCTTACCGGCTTCGTTAAGGGCCTTTTACACCCTTTAGATAAAAAAAAAAACTCTAAACAATTTAAACCACGATTTAAAATATCCCCATTAGCCAACATTGCAATCAATTGTTTGACCAAGCCAGCAAACAATTGTATTGCGTCAGCCCCATAGAATACACACACAATAGGACATAGAATAAGATAAAAACCGCACTAAAACTTCATACGCGGGACTAGGCAATCAACCAACTTTTTACTACACGGCCTGCAGATAGGGTTACCACTGATGATTAACTATAAAATCCTGAAAAAAAGCCTCATTTCTATTAAAAAGTCTATGTTAAGCACCCACATGGGGCGGAGTGACGTACGCTGTTGTAACGATAGCACGTTATATTAATAACTCTATTTTCTTTGTGCGTCTGAGCGCAGAAAAGCAGAAATATATTTTTTAAATTTTGAATTCATATTTACTGCAAAATATATCTAAGTTGAATTTTACCGAAGAAAAAAATTGTTTCTATGTCGCAAATAAGTAAAACTTTTATTTCTAAGTTTTTTTAACCCCCGACGCATAAAGGGGGGGTGTTATAAGTTTGACCGCAATGTGTGTGTGTCTGTCTCTGGCACCGTAGCTCTTAAACGAGAGCACCGATTTGGTTGCAGTTTTTTTTTATTTGAAAGCTAGTTTCTTGGCAATGGTTTTTATATACGGTTTATCAAAATCGGTGCAGCCTTTTACTAGATATGGGGGATGAAAGTGGGTATCTTTCAGCTATTATTTCTACGTTGGGTTTTTTTTTAATTTTAAATTTTATTTTATTTCTCTATAATACTAAAAAACCTGTCTTTTTTTCTAAGTCCAGCCGGAATCCTGACGGAGACCAAAAGAGTGTTAGTCGTGCCGTCTGGTAACCCTGCCTGCAGTAGACCAAAGCTGCAGTTAAAAACTTTTTACGCTGTAAAAATCAATGAAAATGTTCAGAGGATATTGATGCCTCCAATTCATTCAACGATGGTAACTCACGTGAAAAAAACATTTGAACCAAACTGCGCTCCACTCCGTGGAAATAATATCCATTGTGCTAAGCCATAGGCAATATTTTTACAGTCAAATGAAACAATAAAAGACTTTATTGGTTGTTTATACAGTCAGTGTCGTAGAAAATGCAATCAGTTCGCCCCATTGCACTATGTTAATTAATTTTTGTGGGGATTACCCACCTATGTTTTTTCCGTTTTAAATTATTCAATAAGTTCTCATAGTATGAACACATTTGACTTATTTTTATTTTTTTTATATACAGGGTAAAACTTTTAGCGGGGCAGTACCATTAAGGGGAACTACCTTACCCGTTGCAGCTACACGAAAATGGTCATAAGAGACTTACCATTATTAAAAAAAAAAATCAGTTTTGCACTTTTTTTTTATTAATGCCAATCGATCCTGTTTCCAATACTGATAAAAACTTCTAGTAGATCAACCATCGTTGGAGTACTAAAAAGGTCAGAAATTGCAAAAAACTTTTCTCATATATTTGAGGCGAGCCATGAGCTCCTCGCATTACTGATTAAGCATCCGCCTATAATGCCCCACTGGTGGGACGCTGGATGAGGCTTCCTCTCCACGCGGAGGAATGGGCTGCAATCCATCACACGGACCTAGTGCGGGTTGGTAGATGTCACGTGTTTTTGGATTTTTGTTTATAGGACATGCTGGTTTCCTAGAGGTGCTCGTGGTTAAATAATAACAGCCGCTCGGGTCGATCTTTAGGTTAAGCCGTGCTTGCCTAGGTTGGTCTGTGGATGGGTGATCACCCATTACATACCAAGTTTCCTCTGTGCCTCGGAAAACACGTTAAGCCGTTGGTCCCGGGTGTCATTTGTAGATCTTTGACAGTCGTTAGGTAGTCAGTGACCCAAAAAGTCTGAGAACCAGTCTTACCCAGGAGTATCATATTACCCAGTACTAACTGAGTTGTGGAGGTCAGGCAGGCAGTCGCTCCATGTAAAATACTGGTATTCAGCTGCATCTGCTTAGACTGGAAGCCGACCCCAATACAGTTGGGAAAAGGCTACGCAGATGAGGACATGCTGGTTTCCTCACGATGCTTTCGATGAGAGTAGTGGTGATGAAATAAATTATACAAAGTAAGCCTGTCTAGATTCGAACCGAGGACCGACTAGTCAGAGCCCCCCCCCCTCTTTCCACTGGGTCACCACTCAACAAGATAAATCAAATTCTCTTCTTCAACAGAGATAAATCTCCCTCAATTAGCTGCTAATCAGCCCATTAAATAACATGCTACGTCAAAATGGCCGCGGTAAACTGTTTAAGGCTATTAGAAGATGCGTTAATAAATACTGGTGTCCTATAAATCTGGAAAAGTAGAGACGTTACGGCGTACGTGAGCGTCGCCGGCGGAATTTAAACGGGTATAAGAAATTAAGGGGGCTTGTAACTACGTTTAAATTAGTGGGTATGTCTTTATTATACTGATAGTTGTTAATAGATTAATTTTATTTTATAATTTTACTGTCCTAATTAAATTGTGTTCTATTAAAAGTGATGAGAATAATGAATAATGAGGAGCTCGTGGCTAAATAATAACAGCCACTCGGGTCGATCTTTAGGTTAAGCCGTGCTTGCCTAGGTTGGTCTGTGGATGGGTAACCACCCATTAAATACCGAGTTTCCTCCATCTCATTTATAGAGACTGCCTATTTGACCTCCACAACCCAGTTAGTACTGGGTAATATGATACCCCTTGGTAAGACTTTTTGGGCCACTGACTACCTAACGACTGTCAAAGATCTACAAATCACACCCTAGACCAACGGCTTAACGTGTTCTCCGAGGCACGGAGAAAACACGGTATGTAATGGGTGGTAACCCATCCACAGACCAACCTAAGCAAGCACGCGTTAACCTAAACCTGTTATTATTTAGCTACGAGCTCCTTCATCAACCCCTTTTACTGTCCGTACAAAAAATCTGACCTCAAAACCAGCAACTTGCAAAAGTTCTCCAACGATTATAAAAAGCAATGACGTAAGAAGTTCCATACATCATCTAGGTGCACAATGTGCTTCTGCAGCTTAAGAAGAGCCCTGAGCGATGTCTACTTCAGCTGGTAAAGTTAACATTCATAAATCGCTTTAATGCTTTAACTTTGTACAAGACGGACGCGCGACAAGAACTAGCTGAACATCTGCATCGAAGTTAGTTTAAAAACCAAAGAGGGATAATTATAATGGTATTATTCTCCCCGTCATTGCGATATTTTTTTGTTCTATACCTTTGGTACCTTGTAGTTACGGAGATATTGGGGTCAAAGTTCCAAACACTCAAAAGTTTTTTTTTTTAAATCAAGTTTTTAATGCTATAACTTTATTTTAAATACCTCTTTGACTACCGTACTATTCAATGCATCCTTCGGCACAATGTTTTGTGTGCGTGATCACCCCAAAAATAAAGTCGTTTCCCAGAAATAGTTTTTGTGACGAGTAAATTGGTTTGATGTGCTTGCTTGACGGCTTCGTGAAGGGTTCGTTTACACCTTGTATAATTATGATTGCCTAATTACTTAACTTAATCAGTATCGTTCCCACAGCTGGGAGTCTAGGACACACTCCTCTCAGTGAGAAAGACATAACATAGCATAACATCATCTAATTCCCGAAGGGTTAGGCAGAGGTGTACCTAATAGTACACCCACATTTCGCCAGTTATTGAAATGATGATAATTAAAATGTTTCATAAATGCTGTAAATGAAATACCCCGAACAAGTAGATACGATAATATTTTACAATGGGCCATACGTCAGTGATAACAAAACCAGTATAAGTTGACCTCTTATTCTATTGAAACTCCGTACTATGCCAGGCCAGCTCAAAGCTAAAGTGTTGCCACTGGTATGCGTCTAACTGTACTAGCTTTAGCTGAAAATTGCACAATGATTCGCAACTCTCGGGCAATAGGCTTAGGTTTGACAATAGATTGGTTAGACAGGTCTAAACCTGTCGGATCGAGGTAGATATCACAACGTTGCTTGGCTAAGAGGTTCACGTGTTGTTGGCAACTACAGTACTTTCATAAGTTATTATGTCTTATGTCTGGGACTGTAGCTTCGCCTTCTTTGTTTTTCTGACATTCAAAAGTGCCTGTAATGGTCTAATTGAAATAAATGCTTTGAGTTTGAGTTTGAGTTTGAGTTGACAATATGGTGTTAGTATACCTACAATTTATTTATCGGATTTTTTTGATTAACACCAAGAAAATAAACTGAAAACTCATCTAATCATTTTAACTATGAGAAGAGATTAAGTTTCCACACTTCATCAACCTGAAAGAGCACCAGCCGCCCGGATACGAACTGCAGTGAACTGAACTGCAGTACGAACCATTTGCACCTTTCAAGATCTAATCGAAGCTAATGTCAGAGCTGTGCAGGCTACACACACTGCACATACTGATCGAACACAATTTGAGTGTCATCGACACGTAAACAAACACATTCTGCAATTGCCGATGCCGTAGGGTGCACTCATATCACCTGATCTACGCGCACTATCCGAAGAGTTCAACTACAAAAAGTTCCAGGTTTATTCTCGCCTCAAAAGTGCACACTCACAGAGAGAAACATATTGCATTGTATTATATAATTGCCTATGTAATAGATAAGAAGATTATGTCTGCAATCAGTCATCGTCACATCACGTTTTAATACAATCTACGTAGGTACGTGGTATCTAAACATAAATTAACCTAACTTCCGAAATAAACAAGATAAGACTGATATATTTCTCAAAAATTGGCTAAGTGCATGTCGTTCTTGTGCGATTAGTGTTCCGTACTTGCACAGTGAAAAATATTGTATTTTTCATTTTTTGCTTCAGAATTTTTATTGGCTTGGCACTGATTTTTGTTCTATTTTCCGACACCGACCGAGACGTTTTTCGATATGAAAAACAAAGATAGTTTTTTTAATAAAAACGTGGTGCACCAATAATGAAATCTTAATCTTAATAAATATTAAAAATGCGAAAGTAAGTTTGTTTGTTACATTTTCACGCCTGAACCATAAAACCGATCATCCTGAAAATTTGCATATACGTTGTCAGGTGTGCAGAAATGGACATAGGGTACCTTCATCCCGAAAAAAAATCTGTTCCCGAGGAAAACGAATTATGGTTGAATTATAATTATAGCAAGTAGAGTACGAAATGATTGTCAAATTCTAAATTAACGCGAGCGAAGCCGCGAGTAAAAACTGGTTTAAAATACAATCTAGATTGGATTCTCTGTAAGCAAATAAATCTGGTAAATTCAGTAAAAGGCAGTTTGTTCCACCTGATTTTCCCGTGCTTGATCTATAATATTCAACTGCATACTACTACTATATAACTGTTGTAATCTATGCACTATAACAACGCCTATTTAAGCAATAGGCTTAATTCGAACCTGTAACAAACGACGATCACAATAACAACGGTGATAGCCGTGATTGTGCGGCAGAAGTAGACACGATGACGTCATTAATCTTTGTGTAATGTCCACCCAAATGCGGACGCGGCCGTCAGGGCACATTTGCTAAAGTGAGGCTGCGTGATGGTATGAATGTGCTGTAGAGTACAATGTGTTATTATATTATGGTTTAGAGGTGTGAGGACGGGATGGGCAGTTTGTCATCTTTCATATAAAAGGGATTCCATCGATTAACAAGTGTCGAGTGTCTAGCGGGCTTCAGATTCTGACCGCCTGGTTTTTTGTTCGGTTTCTGTATTAATCGCGCTGAAAATGTTGTGCATAGCGTACTGTGCAGGTTTTTGCTTGATATCAGGTATAAAGCGCAGGCTACACCGCCAGCTAGCGAGCGAGTGAACGAGCTGGGCGAGCCTGTTTTCATGCTTCGTTTCGGCTCTTTCGGTAGTTCGCGGTGTGAACCAAAGTATGAAAAGAGATGGAACGATGCCTCGCCCGGCTCGCTCGCTCGCTGGCTAGCTCGCGCTGCACGCGAGACTGCGTGGTCACAGATTGTTGGATGTCCCGACCAAAAATTTAACAATCTGTGACCACACGGTCTCAGTTGGTATTCTTGATTGTCTTACTTACTTCAGTGACTACTGTTGCTAACCAGGAACCAGCTCTTTTTTTTTAATTTCAATACTTACTAAATAGGCAGTTCTATGGCTAAAAGAAAACAAGTAGTCGATGTGCTTTAAGTTTATTTTCTTTATCCTTTTTTTTTTTTTTTTTTTTACGGATGGGAAATCATCAAATGACTTCTCCCGCTCTGGGTGGAGTGGGAGGGAGTGTCAGACTCTTACTGACTAAAACCCATCCATGTTCCTTCATTGCCCTTTGTGTTCCAGGGCCACGGTATCTCTTTCGAACAGTCCCGCAGCCCCGGCAGGCATCGGCCCTTGCGGGCCCCTTCTTGGTTGCTGACATCTCTTTGAGGCGCGCGTGGAACACGAACGCGCCGTCGACACGGCCTGTCGTCATAAGACGGACGGACGGTGAGCTAACCCATTACTCACCGTCCACAGGCCCGCGCCTACGGTGGCCGGGAGCCACCACGTGGCCCCCGACGCCCGGTGCTTCGCCCGCGGCGGCTGGGACGTGAGATTCTCTCCCTCTCACGTCCCGCCACCTCCTTCGCTAGCATGACTGCTTCGCAGAAGGAGGTGACGGCTTCCCATTCCCTCTCGCTCCGGACCATGGCCTGAACCAGGGCCGGGAGCGAGAGGTCGCCGCCGCCGATCGCCGCTACGAGGACACGGCGGAGCTCCGCCCAAGCGGGGCAGACCTCCACGGTATGCGCCACCGTGTCCTCCGGACGATCCTCACAATGATAACACCCGGGCGTTTCCTCCCGCCCGATTCGGTGTAGGAACCTCCCGAAACAACCGTGTCCGGTGAGGACCTGCGTCAGGCGGAAGGTGAGGGCGCCGTGGCGCCTCTCTAGCCACTCCTCAAAGAGGGGACTTATCGCCACTATTGTGGCGTGCCCTGCACTGGGTTGCGACAGTCGCTGTCTCCATGTCGCCATGAGATCGCGTCGGAGGTCTGTCCGCTGAGCGGTGATTTGCCGCGGCAGCGGAGTTTCCCCCCGACGTAGTGCCCCCGCGCGCCATTCATGCAGGCGCGCGAGGACTATCGCCTCCAGATCCCATGGCGGCAATCCGGCTAGGAGGCTCGCCGCCTCGCGGGAGATCGTGCGGTACCCCCGGATCAGCCTTACGGCTACGACCTTTTGGGGCGCGTTCAGGTAGTGCGCGGCACGCCGCTTAATTGAACGCGCCCACACCGGGGCCCCGTAAAGGGCCATGGACCGCACGACCCCCGCGTAGAGCCTACGGCAGGAGGCGTTTGGACCCCTCAGGTTGGGCAAGAGCCGCTTGAAGGCAGCCCCGGCCCGTTCCAGTTTGGGAGCCAAACGTCGGAAGTGCTCAACGAAGTTCCACCGGCTGTCGAGGACGAGTCCTAGGTACTTCAAAGTCGACTCGACGCCGATTGGAACCCCTCCTACCGTCAGCGTGGATCCCGACGGTGGCGCATTCCGAGGCCCATGAAAGCTCATGGCCTCGGACTTGTGCAAGGCCACCTCGAGGTTCTTTATCCTTATGAAATAAATCTGATAAGTAGGTGCACAAGCACTTGATTACTTGCGACGCAAGTACCTGCTTAACTAAGCAAAGTTGTGACGTCAACCACTTTCCGACAGGTATATACTTGTCTAACGTTACCCCCCCCCCCATTCTTCATGTGTTACGAATCATTGCGCAATTTCCACTTCAGCTTGGTACAGTAAGCCGTTCGTTTATGACAACATTTTGACCTGGAGCTAGCCTAGCGCTTAAGTTTATTTTCTTTATCCTTATGAAATAAATCTGATAAGTAGGTGCACAAGCACTTGATTACTTGCGACACATGTACCTGCTTAACTAAAGAAGGTTGTGACATCAACCACTTTCCGACAGGTATATACTTGTCTAACATACCCCCCCCCCCCCTTTATCATGTATTGCGAATCATTGTGCAATTTTCAGTTTAAGTTGGTACAGTAAGCCGCTCTTTTATGACAACATTTTGACTTGGAGCTGGCCTAGCATAGTACGGAATTTCGATCAAATAAGAGGCCAACTTATACTGGTTTTGATACCAAGAGCAAGGAGGCAATGAAACCTCGTTACTCGTTTGCGAATCACTTTACACTAAGCCATCGAGGCCGGTACTTGTCTCCACATTGTGTAGTTCATGGCTTGTCTAAATCATACTCTTAGTTGCTGTCGTACATTGTAGACCACCGAACGCAAGCCGGACGGACAATTTCTGGTACCTAGTTCTCTTTGTTAATTACTATTGTAATTCAAGATGAATTCAAGTAAGTAATTATATTTTTCTTAGCTATTGAAAGGAGAATTATTTCTGTGAGATAGAACTTCTAACACTTTTACAAGTTTTTTTTGGCCAGTGTTTTATACCATTTTTAAATAAATTCTAAAACACTTAATTTTTAGTCGATACTCAATTGTAATAATAGTTTTTTTCTTGGCGTTCAAGTATTATTTAACTGTAGAAACCTTTTTGACAGAGTTTCTGTTTAATGAATGAATTCACTTAATTGAAACTTAGGTCTTTAACCCGGCTTGTACAAACATACAACACAGACTGCCTCGTAGATCTAATGGACGGAAGCGCGACTGCTGACCATGAACTCCTGTGTTCGATTCCAGGTCGAGCAAAGTCCTAGTGAATTTTTCTATCAGAAATTTCTCACTAGTAGCCACAGTCTGGATTTGTGCCCGGTTGATGGCAATAGGCTCGCCCCCTATTACATGGGACTTAAAAACGTAACTGGCATAATGTGGGTATACTATAAGGAACACCTCTGCCCTACCCTTCAGAGCCGACAAGCGTGATGCTATGTTATGTTATGTACATACAACACAGAAATACTTTCAAATTCAAAAATATTTAAGAGAACAAATATAAATAGGGTCATTGTGTCGAGATAAAAAGGTCCTCTAGAGTTTTTAAAAAGTCAACGGGTCCGAAAAATTCTTTCGAGGAATTGTTCAGAAAGTTCGAAAAATTTCGTTACATTTTTGTCATCAACATTTTACCCTTTTAAAAACGGAAACAGTGATTCTGGGAACTGGTTTGAGAGCCAATTTTAAAAAGGTAAAGTTTTGTTTATGCTAGGAGAGTTCCTCTACCTCGACCGTAGAGAAGTCGACTTCCGAGTACTGTTACAAATAATTTCCGAATCAATAATTAAAATTTGCTGATTTGAGAATTAATGTACTACACACCGTGACTTTTTAGTCGTTTTAAAAAGGTGGTCCACTCAATGTGCCCGACATAAAATAGTTCTAGGCGCGATTTTTTTTTTTACCTACCCTAATAGGTTCAAAGAAAAATAAACAAGCATTAGAAAAAATTATGAAACATCCTGTTAATGATGTTTACGTGTCAAACGGGAGAATATACCTACCCAGCGCTCGAGTAGATTATCGCTCACAACAGGGTGTTTTAACTACGTCATGCGTCATGATATTAAATAATATTTTTATTTTTAAATTATTAAAATCTCATAAATATACATATATTTTTTATGAATGCTTGCGATGAAACTTTCAGTTTGTGTTATTCTTTACTTAGCTAAACATAAACCACCAAAAACTCCCGGAACTCGGAGCAGTTTCCAAACTAGTTGCGATGACACTACAGATTCCTCTCGCGCTGTGGCTGACACTTTAGTTTAAAGCTATAGTTAGCTATCATTAATGTTTACATACCTCCACAGTGAACGCTTTGACAACTTACTAACTTAGCTCGTTGGAGATAGAGTTACTTTCAAATAATTTAAAATTAGGTAACGAAACAAGTCACACAAAAGTGCTTTAAGGTTTTTCCATCAGGAGTTTCTCAGTAGCAGCCATGGAGTCCAGATTTGTGCCCGGTTGATGGCAATGGGCTCGCCACCTATAATATGGCACTTAATCATAACAATAGACCGACCGCTTTAATGAGTCCTCGCGAAGGTCAATTTAAATGGAATATTCTGAAGGTTGATCACGTATTGGTTCAATTAGTATCGTAATACTTACGTGGATTATGGTTATTTTAAAGAAAATAACCTGTGGGATATTGTTAGGACGTGTGCCTTTGGTGGGGCAAGGCGGAGGACTCATTAAAGCGGTTGGTATAGACCAACCGCTTTAATGAGTCAATGTAGGTGTACTATTAGGTACACCTCTGCCTAAACCTCCGGGGATTATAGGTGTGATGTTTTTCTATATTATGTTATCACTAATAGAACGTTACTGATGTACCTAGTGATTACCTAAGCCACAAAATAACCCTCGAAAATGAACACAGTTTTATGTCATTAAACCGGTGGCGGCCGACTGATATCATCCATCAGTACAATGACAATCCCACATCACAAACCCTTGAAAAAATTAGCAAAAATGAAATGCCTACATTTTCATTCAGAATCTTAGTACTGATTGTGCCGACACCTACCAGGCTAACAGGAGTCTAGAAGATACCAACACACTTCGAAGTCACGTTCTAGAATAATGTGACACGTAACACGTACGTACTAACGTAACTGGTTTTGGGGAAGCCTCTGTTCCTAATACTACGTCTTGATAGGTTGTTAAATTATCGCCTACAGCCTTCGACTTTGTAGAGAGGTATTTTGTCAGTACAAATGATATTTTAATAGAAGTCGTGAAAAACCAAGATTTTTTTTTTTGTTAAAAGTATTTTTTTGCTACGGTAAGAAACTAAAAAAACTTGTAAAAAAATCCTAAATAATAATATAAATTATCAGATCCCTGACTTGAAGAATTATGGAATACCCATACAAACTTTCAACCCCTATTTAACACCCTTCAAGACTATTTTTGAGACAAAACATACCTAGCCTATGTCCTTCCTCAGGATATAATCTATCTCCACGCAAATTTTATTACGATCCGATCAGCCGCTTAGTCGTTAAAAGGTAACAAACAAACAAACAGAGTAACTTTCGCTATGATTTATAATATCAGAACAGAAGTACGGATTCACCAAGAAACTGTTATCACTCCACGGGTTGCGTATTATAGGATTATTAAGATATTTGTATTTTGGTAACTAAGTAATTAATAATGTCATGATTACTAAACAAATATTAGATTAGATTTAACAAGTCACAATTACCAACCAAAACAAGTATTATTTAAAAATACAAAAAAAAAAAATACAAAAACCCGACTGCAACTGCTTAAGAGTTAAATTAATTTATCACTTTTCATGCATTCTCAGTTGTTTGCAGTTTCTATTTCAGTTCAGTTATAGATTTAATGATTTGAAAAACATAACCCTATAAAGGGTGTAAATAGACCCTTAACGAAGCCGAAAGGCACTTGTTCTCCCCGCAATTGCGATATTTTTTTTGTTCTAGACCATACCTGGGAACCTTCTACTTACGGAGTTATTGGGGGTCAAAGTTCCAACTTTTTTACAATTTTTTAATGTTATAACTTTACTTTAAATACCTCCATGACCCGTTTAATATTCAATGCATCCATCAGCACAATTTTTTTAATGTGTTTCATTGAGTTTTACCCTAAAAAGTTATTTTCACCCCAAAAAAAAGTCGTTTCCCAGCAATAATTTTTGTGTAGGGTTACTTAGTTGGATGTACAGAATGCTTGGTTAACGGCTTCGTGAAGGGTCTGTTTACACCCTGTATATTTGATGTCGCGTAGTCGGGTAAAAAGTCTGTAGAAATCCAATTTATTTCTTTATTCTATCTATTTATAACTTACTTTCTCTCACCAACAATTTAATTACAAGTACCTGTATAAGAATATGATGTTTGCCCAGGGACGGACGATATTGAATTAGACTGAAAGAAACTAAACAAAGCCCCGGGAGGTGATGTCGGCTTATAAGTAATAGATAGGTACTTGCCAAGTACGGGTTCCGTACAGAAATGGAAATATTATTTATCTTGTGTTTATCATCTTCGTAGCCTTTCCCCATGTTTGGATGGGCTTCCAGTCTAACTGGATTTTGTAACAATATTTTGATTCAAAAGAGTGTCCATGGAGTTTCTTGCCCATTCTTCTCCATAGAGATCTGCGCCTTGGAATGGGCAACTACAGTACTTTTACAAGTTATTACGCCTTGTGTCTGTGACTGTAGCTTCGCTTTCTTTGTTTTTTGTGACATTAAAAAGTGCCTATAATGGTCTTATTGAAATAAATGCTTTGGGTTTCAGTTTTGAGTTTGAGTTTGATGCAGCTGAATACCAGTTTTACGTCAAGTAATAACACAGTTGTCTATTTCATGTATTTGTGTTCTGATACTAACCCGTTATTCATCATAATTTCAGGCGAAAGACGTCCACCAAGTCAGACCTTCGTGCTTCTCCAGGGCCAGAATCCGTCAATGTATTTTAAATGTAGTAGAAGTCACACATCGACGCGCAACCTTTTACTATAAATTCAGCAGAACACGGGGGTCTAATCTATAGCAACAAGCTTCCTACTTAGAGTGAAGTCTCCTAACTTACAAATAAAAATGGTCTTAAGAAAAGCCCTCATGTAACAAAAAACTATAATTTGCTGTTGATTTTCTTAAGCAAGGATCTCCAGAGGCAATTTCTTTTAGCAAAAAATATTTGGATAGACTTGGGGCACTTTGTAAACATCATTCTAGATGATTGATAGGCGGCGCACACGCGAGAAACTGCTTTATATTCTATTTGTCTTAGAAACTTTGGTAACTATTCCCCGTTGATAGGAAAAAGGAGGCTTCGAAGTGGCTAAGACCAAAATCTATAAACGTTACTTAGCACATGTTGTTATCTCTATCTTGCTCTAGAAGATCGACAGTTGTGCGACACTGACAGGAACAACGCATAGCCAAAGTTTATACATTTCGGTCTATTTCTTTTTTTTTCGGATTGGAAATCATCAAATGACCCCTCTCGCTCTGGGCGGAGTGGAAGGGAGTGTCATAATCGTACTGACTAAAACCCATCCATGTTCCTTTTTTGCCCTTTGTTTTCCAGGGCCGCGGTATCTCTTTCGAATAGTCCCGCAGCTCCGGCAGGCATCGGCTCTTGCGGACACCTTCCTGTTTGCTGACATCTCTTTGAGGCGCGCGTGGAACACGAACGCGCAGTGGGTTCGGTCGTTCGGTCATAGAGCTCATAATTATGAAGAGTAAAGCGGGTGTATGATAACTGCCGTTTTATTAGCCTAATCTACCAAGATTTCGGGGTCCACTGCTGGTCGCCGTTATTTTCCAAACTGTGCCACAAGCAGCCGTTCATTTAAGTTCAGCTCATATTTTTCACTCGATATTTTTAAAATGTCAAATGAAATACAAATAAAAATACTAGATAAGATCTATTTTAGTCAACTGTACAATACATTTGTGGTAATTATTTAGCAATGGTAGCGTTTTAATGCCGCTGCAATAAGCAGTGTTTTCGGAGTGAAGTAAATAATACCTACCACTTATGTGCCTTGAGGAAAACGACAAATTCGGAGATTCTCAGACAGTTAAAAAAATAAAACGACCTTCATCATTCTCTTGCCCTTATCCTAATTCATTTGGGGTCGGCTCAGCATGTCTTCTTCTTCCATACTTCTCTATAACTCGTCATATCATCAGACACCTCCTTAAAAAATCTAACCATATGACAGAAAACCGAACACATTTCATAACTCTAATAAAATCGCCAAACAATCTTACTAGACATACAGAACAAAGCTAATTTCAGAGGCCGCGGCTGAAATTTACGGAAACAGGAGCCATGTCGACTTGTTTCTGAGATTGCGTCTGCTAGTCGTACGTACAACTTTAAGCATTGTGCAACTGCGTACAGAACAGGCAAAGCTATCAAAGTTTATAACTGTCTAATACAATGCTATATGCAAACGCAGCCGAACTTTGTCGCGAGATATATTACATTTGAATCGTGTGTGGGGATCATAATGAAGTGTTCCGATGTAACAGCGAGGTTCTTCCTCCTTTTTGTAATATAACATAATACTACGCCTATAATCCCCGAAGGGTTAGGCAGAGATAAAATAAAATAACTAATGAAAGCTAGGTCATTAGTAAAATTGAATAAATGATTTCAAAATAAATATAAATTATGATGTAGCTACTACTTTTTTTTTTTTTTAATCAGCCTATTCTGTCCCACTGCTGGGCAAAGGCCTCCCCCATTTCTTTCCAGCTATCCCGGTGTTTTGCCTCCTCTGGCCAATCAGTCAGGAACGAGTCCAAATCGTCGCGCCAGCGTTTCTTGGGCCTGCCTCGGTGACGACGACAGTCTTCAGGCACCCACTGTGTGACGATTCTGGCCCGATGAGTCGGGACAGATGTCCCGACTCATCCTGGAAATGTGACCCGCCCAGTCCCATTTAACCTCGCAGACTTATCGCCAACATCGGCGATGCCTGTCTTGGATCGTATTGTGGTGCTACTACTAGAGGAACAAAATGTATTCAGGTCTCTCAGAGAGCAAATAATTTAGGCAAAGACGATGACAACACTGCAACACATATGTGTCCATGCTTAATCTTTATTGTAGTATGGTCGTTTGCCGGTAGGGGCGCCAATTAAACAAAAACCAGTACAGAGGTCAAATCATCAAGGTCATCGAGCAATCTAATACCCTTAAGTCCCATGTATTAGGGGGCGAGACTATTGCCATCAACCGGGCGCAATTCCAGACGCCGTGGCTGCTACTGAGAAATTCCTGATGGAAAAATCTAATGGCACTTTGCCCGACGCAGGATTCGAGCCCAGGACCTCACACTAAACAGTCGTGCTTGCGATCACCAACGAGGCACGGGGCCAGGAACAGTCCCCCAGCCCATCCTTATAACCCCTTAAATAATAATTACAGTTTAACCCTTCCAAACTTTTTTGAAGTTTGGATTAGCTGACTCCGGGCTTATTAGTAAATGGTCTAAGTGTTAAAAGTCTATAATAACCTAGTGACACGTAGTTTTTTAACAAAAAGCAATAAACGAGAGCATTCTGCATAACCTCCACATTTCGCGTCTACGTGCCTCACAGACTCGCAGGCGCTTCTCCATTTAACTTATCTTGTTCTGTGGCACGTACTTTATCTACATAAATATACGCCTGTCTTCCCGTAAGATTATTCTATATTATTCTTCATGTTTTCAAAATGAAAATGCTCAAAAGTCGGTCACTTTGTCACTAGCAACCCTTGCCTCTTTTATTATCTTCACCTGTTACTAACAAACGAGCTAACAAGAGGAGCTCGTTTAGGTTAAGCCGTGCTTGCCTAGGTTGGTCTGTGGATGGGTGACCACCCATTACATACCGAGTTTCCTCCGTGCCTCGGAAATCACGTTAAGCCGTTAGTCCCGGGTGTCATTTGTAAATGTTTGACAGTCGTTAGGTAGTCAGTGGCCCAAAAATTCTGACAACCAGGCTTACCAAGGGGTATCGTATTACCCAGTACTAACTGGGTTGTGGAGGTCAGATTGGCAGTCGCCCCATATAAAATACGGGTTTTCAACTGCGTCCGGTTAGACTGGAAGCTGACCCCAACATAAATGGGAAACGGCTAGGCAGATGATGATGTCAGACATTATGCACGTGTAACCTCTGGACAAGCTGTACAGCACAGCAGAAAGCCATCAATGCTCTTCGAGTTCAATACAACAATGCATTCAGGATGCTGCTGGGCTGCCAAGCTTCTGCAGTGCGTCGAAAATGTTTGCTGATGCGCACACTGATAGCTTCCCATCGATCAGACGTAAGCGTACCGTGTCATATAAGGACATATTGTACTCAGAAATGATGTTGATGATGTGACATTGTGATTAATACACTGACTAATTATTTATCTATTATTATTATTTTAACATTTATTTACAATTATATCTTGACATTCTCATTATTTTAACATTTATTTACAATTATATCTTGATATTCTCATTATTTTAATTATTCTAGAGACATTGTGATTTGCTAATTTTTAATTTAATTATTATTTACCACAGTGAAATTACCAAAATTATGTCATTAATTATAGGTAAATTATTATTGCAATGAATTTCTATAATAAATAACAATGTTGTGATACAGTCAAAGCTTGAGATTTGCATGCCTCAAGGCGTAATATGGCTGAACTCTTTTCTATTTTAACAACTTTATGTAATTACCCATATTAGCAAATAAATGATTTTGAATTTGAATTTGAATTTGTCGCTGCTGCAGAGGGTCCGCGGAAGCTCGAACAGTCTTCTGAACGTCATTGCGGGGAAATTAGATTTCCCGTTTATGTATTACCTTTCGAACCTACATGTTTACTAACATATTATTTAAGGTAGTATTTACTAACAATATAGGAGGGGCTCTTGGCTTAATAATAACAGCCGCTCGGGTCGACCTTTAGGTTAAGCCGTGCTTGCCTAGGTTGCTCTGTGGATGGGTGACCACCCATTACATACCGAGTTTCCCCCGTGCCTTGGAAAACACGTTAAGCCGTTGGTCCCGGGTGTCGTTTGTAGTTCTTTGACAGTAGTTAGGTAGTCAGTGGCCCAAAAAGCCTGACAACCAGTCTTACCTCTTTTAATCATATCGTATTACCCAGTACTGACTGGGTTGTGGAGGTCTGATAGGCAGTCGCTCCATGTAAATACTGGTATTCAGCTGCATCCGGTTAGACTAGAAACCGACCCCAATATAGTAGGGAAAAGGCTAGATGATTTACTAACAATATATGGATGTAAAATGTCCGAAATAAACTGATTATTATTTTATTATACAAAGTGCAATTATTTGTTTTTCCGAATTTAAGAACCTCGTAGAACAAAGGATCAGTTTCACCACACGGGAGGTCTTGCGTTTATGCCATATGTGTATGACTAGGCATAAAAATGGATAATTATAGATACAGCTACAAAAATACGTCAATCGTCCACAACAACGCTGATTGGTTATCAAAATAAATTTTTGCTTGTTCATTGTTGATTTTTTCTACATTTATATCATTAATATTGACGATGGATGGATAACTAGCTTATGCCCGCGGCTTCGGCCGTGTGAAATATGGTTATTGTCCCCCCAGATCGTCTACCCGGTTAAAAACTATATTTCAAATTCAAATTTCATCTAAATCCGTTCAGTAGTTTTTACGTGAAACAGCAACAAACATCCATTACATACATCATCATCATAATCACCATCATCATTATTGGCTACACTGAAGTTTGTGTAAAAAAACTATGTTCTAAGTAAAAAAAAGAGGAAGAAGTTTTAAGTTTTAAAAAAATCGCAAAAAATCATCAAATTAATTGTAGGTAGGTAGTATTTGGACTTCCACCTCCCAGACTGTTTTTATCACACATGATAATCACGAACGTATGCCTAACGACCAGCTGCATGGATAAGTGTTCGTAATGACTTATAAATAAGCATATTGACCTTGGGTGGTCAGTACATAAGTGAGACGTGTTCTGTTACAACCGTGTCTACGTTTTTTACGAAGTTCGATAAAAATGTAAGTGATTAACATTATTTAACCTTTGGAAAAAATGAGATTTCAAATCCTGCGAGTTTCTTAGGCGCGAATTACACAGAAACGGCGTAAGGCGTAAGGTGCGACGCAGGCGTAGAATTTATAAGCTGCTTCAGTGTTATTTACGACACGTCGCCTACGTACTTTTGTATGCAAATGTTTTGAAGCGGCATCTTGCCTGCGTCGCGCCTTCACCTTACGCCGTTTCTGTGTAATTCGCGCCTTAGACGCCAGCATATCCAGCTACTACAATCTGTCAAATTTCTTTAATAGATTTTCAACTTTATGGCTAAAGCATTAGGTTTAAGGTTGATTGGGAAAATTTGACAGTTTCGGATAGCTTGATGTGCTGGCATAGAAACAAAATGGCGGAACAGGAGTCGTTGTTTAGGGTTCTAGACATAACTAAACTAGGCGTTGCTAAATTTGACGTTAGTGAATATGGACATTATTAAGATTCACGGTCACATTTTAATACATACTGGGTGGTCATGCGCCCCCTGCGCATATCCCATCTCTCTCTATCCGGGAATACCCCATGTCTTCTCTTCTTTCTCGTTTCCTCACTGCTGAGAATCGCAACCACATATGACACGTCTCCAAGCCATGCAGTCTCCTGCATGCAGTTCTTCTACCCAGCCCAGTATCATTAGCCGTTCCAAAAAAAAACAGTCGTTCCATACACTTCGACCGTGTAGGTATTGCACAAAGCAAAAAATTCAAACACGGCGGGCGAAACCACAGAGCAAAGGTAGTTATTACCAAGCTTCCCGACCTTAGTCATTCAATAGTTGTGTAACTATCGTACGACGTACTCGTAGTGTGTCGCAGATTAATAACGAAGTTGGATTAAATGTAAGTTTTAAATTGTTTTATAATGCACGCACATGTATTTTATTTGTAACGAAATAGTGGAATAGGTATGAAATATTTATGTAGTTCGTCACATAGGTATACCTATTTATCGTTCCAAAGGAAACATTTTAATTTAGGTAGGTAGGTACGTCTAAGGTCAAAGTTCCCAAAAAAACGTATCAGCGAGTACGAACTACCAGTCATTAGGAAATATTTACAGCCAAATACTTTTTGATATAAGTGATCTCAAATTGACGAAACCTAAAAAATAAATCACTGCACTATTCTCCGTTTCGTATCCTACCCGTTTTAGTTTTCGTGTAAGTCAACTATTTACAATGTAAAAAAATAACAAACGAAAAATAATGAAACGTAAATAAATCCTATGACAGTTAATAATAGCATTGCGATGTAAACGGATCAGTACTTGCAGAGATGACCTTGTACAAACAAACAAACAGTTTTACCAATTTTACCACACGGGTTTAGATACTAGTTACGATCAGATGATAGTAGCCTTTTCAAACGTTATTTCATAGTGAACGTTATTAGATAAGTGGACTGGCACATTAGACGAGTTGACGTCATGATTCTAAATAAAAGCCCAGTGTCCCTGACCTTGGTGATTCAGTAGTTGGGTTAACGCGTTTGTTATTAACGTGTTTTTGTTTTCAACGCAAATATATTAAATATAAGACAAACTGGAGTTTAAAACTGCACATAACTAGATATTAAAACACTTTTGGGATACTATTAAACCCCCTACAAATTTTATTGAAGAAGTGGCAAGTGTGGGGCCAAAAGTATCTAAAAAGTGTTGGAGTGTACGAGCGATTAAGCTAACAAAATTGTAAGCAAATACTTTTATTTTTATTTACGGTTTCACTCATGATTTGACTTCCGGTTTATTTCTTAGTGTCCGGATACGTATTGCTACTTGGACACAGTTTTTCACCTATATTTATTTACCTATTTAATATACTGTAATAGGAATTTACAATTGAGTCAACATTAATTGTGCATAGAGTAAAATAAAATTAGCAAAACACACTCTGGTGAGTACATTCCATGTTGTAAATTCATCGGTTGGATAGGGTACAAATATTACATTTTTTTTATCCCATCGTCTCACATATTGTTTTTTTTATGAATACGGTCATTACGCGATAACCTCGTGACTTCTTAGTTGAACAAACACCTGTGCTAATTATGCATATAATGTTTCTAGAATATAAATTGTTGACGAAATATATTATATTTTATTTATTTATTTATCAATTATATTATATTTTATTTATTTATTTATCAATTATATTATATTTTATTTTATTTATTTATATATAAATTGTGTCATAAATCATTAACGATCACTAAAATAATGCACTACTTTAATTTCAGATGGGTGTCAAACTGTACTGTACTGATTGGAGTCCACCAGTGCGGGCTGCCATGATAGCTTGTGAGATATTCAACGTACCTTATGAGAAGATCGAAATGGATCTTATGAACTTGGATCATTTTAAACCAGAGTTCGTGAAAGTAAGAACCTAGGCTCATTTTTTAAGGTCTTCGGTTAAAATAATGACCAATTTGGTACCACCAAGTCCATGAGAAACCTAATAAAACATGAATAACCTGGACTGTTCCAGTTTTAGTTGGAGGAGTTCGTGGCTAAATAATAACAGCCGCTCGGGTCGATCTTTAAGTTAAGCCGTGCTTGCCTAGCTTGGTCTGTGGATGGGTGACCACCCATTACATATCGAGTACCGGTCTACTGCGACTTATCTAGCTGTACCAGGGCTGCAGTCGCGTGAAGTAGTCATTTTCTCATTTCTTCGCCCTGAACGAATCCGCTCCTCGCTGTCACACAGGCCACGGGCAAAAAATGCTAGAAAATGGCAGTTTGCTTTCGGTGAAAGATGCCGCGAATAAACATTAAAAGATCTGCCATTCCTCACAAACTATCCTTGGTGTCACCTTCTCAGTGCAAAGGGCCATCCAGGTTTACAGGATAAAATCAGTTCATAATTTTATACCTACTTACCGGTAGCGAAGGGTCAATTTTTGTTAGAAGTAAGCCGGAGTGTCCATAGAATACTGACTGTGCCATTTTTCAAAGGGAAGCCAGTAGGAATCGAGTTGTATGGAACCTTCGCCACTGCTACCTACCTACCCACAATTTTATTTAAGAAAAACCTTTTTGTTTCAGAAAAATCCACTGCACACTATACCTTTGCTAGAAGATGGTGATTTCCTTTTATTTGACAGGTTTGTTATTTTTAAATTACGTGATAGACTCGTAAGTTATTAAAACATAGTCAGTAGGCGTGACGATGATCAATGCTTGAGTGGCCTATAAATGAGCCTGCCCTTCAGGTCAATTATAGGCTGATTCTCACATCACATCACGTCTATAATCCCCGAAGATATTATTATATATTATTGATATAATTGTTATTATTGATATGCTTTATTTAGTTTCTTTACATATAATTTACATTTTTAAATATTCCTGTACAAAGTAATATAAAAAAAAAATATATATAAAAAATAGTAGCACACCGGTATCGGAAACAGGGTCCGAGCTACCGGTGGTCAGGGCTCTTGAGAGAGGAACCATTATTATTATTGATATTATTGTTATTTCTTATAGTATTCTTTCTTTCCAGTCACGCTATTATCATGTATCTAGCTGATACTTACGCAAAAGATGATTCCTGGTATCCAAAGGATGTCAAAAAAAGGTCACAGGTCAACCAAAAGCTTTTCTTCAACACATCAATTCTTTTTCCTAGAACACGAGCCATAACTGTAAGTAATTTTTATATTCTTATATCGACTAAAGTTAAGTTGGCTTGACTTCGGTATTTATTGGAACCTTTTTTTTTGTAAGTTGAATAATTAAAATAAAGTACAGACTGTGTATGTTAAAATTGATATAAAAAACCTAAAAACAAGTCATACATACGAAATTCCTACTTTTCACTATTAATATAATGTTAATTTTTCCAAAATTCTTTCATAGTATATGTGTACAATATAAAGGTTGGGCGATGTTCTGTTAGTCGTGGCTCATGCCTTTTTATACGTAAATGATACGGCTAAAATTCGAAAGGTTACACCTAGTTCTAGCCGGCTATACCTAGGTGCGGCCGGTAACTATCCTTTTTATTGCTAGGACACACCGAAAAAGTGGATTAGGTTAGGTTAGCACTGTGACCAAACGCGCGCGAGCCGAGCGACGGCGAGCGCTACATCCAAATTGGTTGCATTATAACAAACCGTTACCGGCCGCACCTAGGTATAGCCGGCTAGAACTAGGTCTAACCTTACTTCGGCTTTTAGCCGTAACATATTATAATATAGAACTTGATAATAACAATTTTTAATTCCATTTTTGTTTTGCAGTATCCCATAATGGCTGAAGGAAACAAGGTCATACCACAAAATCGGTTAGATGACCTTGCAGAGGCGCTCGGTTTTGTTGAAGAGTTCCTGTCCCGCACAACATATCTTGCCGCTGATCATATCACCATAGCCGATGTGGCAGCCTTTACTACAGTGACGTCTATGGAAATGATAATGCCGATAGACCCACAAAAGTGAGTAAAATTTATTTCATGGAATGAAGGGCGAATTCACTAAAGAATCCAAACGCAATTACATCTGACTTGCGCACTGGAACCACTACGTTTAAAAGTTTACGTTCCATAATAATATTGTTAGTCATTTGTAAAAATATAGTTGCAACGTATTTAAAAGCTGTGCTTTTGACAATTTTAAGATAAAGATAAAGATGCATTTTTTGTATAATCATGTGTGTCATGATACATAGATATGCACATATGGATGGAAACGAGTTTAAGATTGCTGGTTCAACATGTTTTGCCATATTCGGCGTACAAAATTGTTATATAATAATAAATTGGAAATTATAAATTGAGAAATAATTAAATTACATATAGTCGAAGTTCAATCTATTAAAATTCATTATTACAGTCAATACAAAATATAAAGGATTGTCGAACAAGGGTCACAAAATTTTCTTTTCTGCTCCCATTGACTTTGGATATATGTTCTTATACATATATTCCCAGTCCAATAAAACAATTTATATCTAGCCAAACACTTAACACTTTTTATTACAACAATATACTATGCTTTTTATATCGCAAGTTGTCAAGTGTTTAAATAAATTGTATTCGTGCAGTAAATGTTAGTACTTTACTTTCACATTTTGTTAATTTATTTATTTTAAATAAAATGGTAATTCACCAAGTTCAATTTTCCGACTTAGTTCAGGCAAATAAACAACTAGCTGTGCTCTATCCTAATTGCTAAGAAAAAAAAAAATAACTTGCTGTTTCCCGCGACCTTCGTCTGCGAGAAATTATTATAAAAATATTACTTCCCTTGAATCGGATTTTGTTAACAATTTTAAGGGTTTTGATTTTTTGCACGGAACCGCCATCCTTTTTCTAACATAAAAGTAGTCTTAGTTACTCCTTATAGCTATGCCAGTAAAAGTCCCGTGAAAATCGGTCCAGCCGTTTTGCAAATTACCCGAAACAAACAGTCAGACGAAAATGTTAAAAAATGTATTATTAATATATGATTTTTTTAAAGTACCGTTTATACTTTCTTATCCATTCAGTAAAAAGCTGTTACATAAAAATTGCAAACAGACACTTCAATTTTATTTATTTTTCTAGATGTGCAGGTTTCATAACAAAACGAAAATTACTAATTTTGGATTTATATTTTATATATATTTATATAAAAAAAATAAAAAATAAATAATATATTTTTTTTATTTTTCAGACTACCAAAAACACACGCCTGGTTAACAAAATTGAAGCAGACACCATACGCAAAGAAACACAACGAACCTGGACGAGCTCTGTTTGCCCAGATCATAAAGACGTTGTTAGAATCATAATTATCATCAAGGTTCTAAGTACATAATGCTGTGTATTGAGATGGGTAATTACTCAGTTACTCAGGACAATTATATCAAATATCTGAGCATTTAAACAAATCACTGTCATATATGAATGTATATTTTGGCTATTGTTAATAAATCTGTATTGAGGCTTTATAATTTTGTTTCATTTTTAACCCCCGACGCAAAAAGAGAGGTGTTATAAGTTTGACCGCAATATGTGTGTGTGTCTGTCTCGGGCACCGTAGCTCTTAAACAAGTGAACCGATTTGGATGCAGTTTTTTTTATTTGAAAGCTAGTTTCTTGGCGATGGTTCTTAGATACGTTTTATCAAAAGCAGTGCAGCCATTTACTAGATATGGGGGATGAAAGTGGGTATTTATCTTTCATCTTTTATTTTATCGTTGGGGTTTTTTTTAAATTATTAATTTAATTTTAATTATTACTTACTGATGTCTATATAAATAATAACTTACACTTGACAACATGGTTTTAGTATATTTTCATACTGCATAGGTATTCCGTCACAAAAGAATGACAACGCAAACTTGGCTATATCTAACTGCTGATCCAATAACAAAAATAAATATCTATATTCATCGTTTATTAGTGTACAGGGTGTAAACGGACCCTTCACGAAGCTGTCAACCAAGCATTATGTAAATAAAACTAAGCAACCCTATGCAAAAACTATTGCTGCGAAACGACATTTTTTTTGGGGTGTAAAATCATATTTTACGGTAAAACTCAAAACTCAATGTAGCACACTAAAACATTGTGATGATGGACCCATTGAATTGTAAACATGGATCATGGAGGTAATTAAAGCAAAGTTATTACTTTACAAAACTAGTATTTAAAAAGAACTTGAGAAAAATTGGGAATTTTGACCTCCAATATCTCCGTAACTAGACGGCTCCCAGGTATGCTCCATTACAAAAAAAAAAACGATCGCAGTGACGGGGAGAACCAGTGCCTTTCGGCTTCATTAAGAGTATTTTTACACCCTTTATTAGTCGATCTTTTGAGATGATAATGTATACCAGAATATAATCTACAACTATTATCTAATAATTTGCTCATTCTGATGTTGTTTCTTATAAAAAAAATAGTGACTCATTGCGTCAATGCGTCATTATAATATATACACGATAAACAGAAATGGCCCAAGAATAGGACCCAGCGGTACTCCGATTCCGACATCAAGTAGTAGGTTCATTCCGAAGAACGCTTTGTTTTAACATCGACTTGTAAAATAATCAAGTTAATTACGGTGTCCAAGAACTGGCCTTGTTTGACAAAGGACTATTCCACAAACTGAGACGGACAAACACTCTGAAGATGCCTTTGGGTACAATGAATAGCAAACCCTGTGTAAGTTACAAACCGAAGTAAGGTGCTCTATAGACTACTCTCATGAATGCTGTTATCTGAATACTAGCTACACCGAACAGAGGGCGATCTCCCTATTACACTAGTAACGTCGACCATTGTCTAGAAGGAATGTAACAGGAATTATTTTATATGCGAATATTGGCCAGATCGTAATATCTTATATATAAAATTCTCGTGTCACAGTTTTCGTTGCCATACTCCTCCGAAACGGCTTGACCGATTTTGATGAAATTTTTTGTGCTTATCCGGTATCTATTTTTCAATATGAGAATCGGCCAACATCTATTTTTCATACCCCTAAGTGACGCAGACGAAGTTGCGCGGGTCAGCTAGTCTAATATATAAAATTCTCGTGTCACAGTTTTCGTTGCCATACTCCTCCGAAACGGCTTGACCGATTTTGATGAAATTTTTTGTGCTTATCCGGTATCTATGAGAATCGGCCAACATCTATTTTTCATCCCCCTAAGTGACGCAGACGAAGTTGCGCGGGTCAGCTAATAATCAATAAAAGTTTATTAATTCCCAACGCCCTTTAATTAATTATTGAACTAAATCCTGGTCAGAAAACACGTCTATAATCCTCCTCTTTATCATAACCCTGACAAAACCACTGCCCAGTTCTGTAAAAATCATGTAACTCACTACCGGACAGACAAAAAAGATTAATAATTATAGTATAGCTGAAAACGAACAGTCATGCTGATAAATCACATCACCCGTTTACTGTTTTATCTCCACATAAAAGTACCTCTTCTGTATCGATAACGATAAAAAAAGAATAACAAAAATAAAATAACTATGGTGTGTTCAAAAGTATTTGATGTAAATATAAACAAATGGATCGGAAAACTTACCTGTGGATGCAAAACTGACCAGTGATAGCAAATTGTAATGGCGCTGACAAATGAGAGCTTGGATTTGATTAATCGAATTTTTAGGGACTTGTTTCTAAGCAGAAGAGTCGATCTACAAGGTAAGCAACGCTTTACGAGATCTGTCTGTGCATGGGGTGATCATGTCTAACTACCGAGACCCCTTCGTGCCTCAGAAAACACATTAAGATCGACGACAGTCGTTACGGGTAGTCAGAAAATATGGCTGTATTGCGTTTTAAGGGATGTTGTGTTAACATGTTATTGAATTGTTTCAATAACAGTCGTTGGAAAACTTGTGACAAAGTTTTATGCTTATAGATACAGATGAATGTGTTACTAATTCTCCTTAGGCGCGTCGCTCACTGGTAAGTCGAGGCGACATCGCGTCAGCGGCGGTGCGGCGTCGCACCACGGGCGAAGATAGGTCTCTGCGTAGAGTCGAGGCGCAGGCGGCTATGCTTCCTTCACATTTTACGTAATTCATTCACCATGTCGTCGTCAGAAGACGAAGACGTCATAAATACAAGGATTTAATTGAACAATTTCAATGAGTTTTACGTTGGTTTCAAAATCGTCGCGCATATTTAAAACGTCTAAACGCAGCTACGCACGAAACCAAATGACAAAATGGCGGTGGAGTCGTGGCTTGGGCACACTTGAGCGCCCCTCCTGCGCCTGCACCTCGCCTCCGCCCCGCCTTCACCTCGCCTCCGCCCCGCCTTCACCTCGCCCGCGCCGCAACTCTTGTATATGAGCGCACTGCCATTCATTTGTAAAGAAAACTTTGTTGCGGCGTGCCTCTTAACCGCCCGCGCCTCAACTGCACCTCGACTGTTAATCGTGTGAGCGACGCTCCTTAGTTGGTGATTATCTAAGAATAAAACCTGAACAGGGTTTCTTTACAATTTCATGAAATATATTTGAAACAGCCCATAGATTATTCTGTTGTCTTGTTTCCTACCAAAATTTATATTTATACTAGCTGTTCCCGGCATGCGTTGCAATGCACCTTTTTCCAATCCTACCTACCTATCCTACCTACCCTACCTACCTACTTACCTACCCTACCTACCCTACCTACCCTACCTACCCTACCTACCCTACCTACCCTACCTACCCTACCTACCCTACCTACCCTACCTACCCTACCTACCCTACCTACCCTACCTACCCTACCTACCCTACCTACCCTACCTACCCTACCTACCCTACCTACCCTACCTACCCTACCTACCCTACCTACCCTACCTACCCTACCTACCCTACCTACCCTACCTACCCTACCTACCCTACCTACCCTACCTACCCTACCTACCCTACCTACCCTACCTACCCTACCTACCCTACCTACCCTACCTACCCTACCTACCCTACCTACCCTACCTACCCTACCTACCCTACCTACCCTACCTACCCTACCTACCCTACCTACCCTACCTACCCTACCTACCCTACCTACCCTACCTACCCTACCTACCCTACCTACCCTACCTACCCTACCTACCCTACCTACCCTACCTACCCTACCTACCCTACCTACCCTACCTACCCTACCTACCCTACCTACCCTACCTACCCTACCTACCCTACCTACCCTACCTACCTACCCTACCTACCCTACCTACCTACCCTACCTACCTACCCTACCTACCTACCCTACCTACCTACCCTACCTACCCTACCTATTCTACCTACCCTATAAACCTCACGGAGCCCGAGACCTTTCCAACGAATGCAAAACCGTGGAAATCGGTTCGTGCGTTCTGGAGTTATAGCGTCAGGAAGGAAAACCCGACTTATTTTTATAAAGGGTGTAAAAAGACCCTTAACGAAGCCGAAGGGCACTTGTTCTCCCCGTTATTGCAATCCTTTTTTTGTTCTAGACCATACCTGGGAACCTTTTAGTTACGGAGATATTGGGGGTCAAAGTTCCAACTTTTTGACAAGTTTTTTTTTAAAAACATGCTTCTGATGTATTTTTTTTACTTTAAACACCTTCACGACCCCCGTATTATTCAATCCATCCATCAGCACAATGTTTTGAGTCCGTTATATTGAGTTTTACCGTAAAACGTAATTTTTCACCCCAAAAAAAAAGTTGTTTCCCAGCAATAATTTTTGCATAAAGTTACTTAGTTTGATGTACAGAATGCTTGGTTGACGGCTTCGTGAAGGGTCTGTTTACACCCCGTATAGTAGATTATAAAGAGGTAAAATTTGTTTGTATGTTTGTACTTAAAGAAGAATGGCAAGAGCTTAAGCAATCTGGGGACCACACTTAGAGCTCGCGTACATTCGTAAAAATACTCCCAAAAGATAGGTCTCGGTCAAATTAAGATAAAAGGTAATCATAGCATGTTTTTATAATATTGGATTTGGCTAGAATAACATAATTTATAAACCCACTTGTCGCGTGGGCAAAATCGGAACTATTGCCGCCATCTTATTTTTTCAATACATTTTGCAAATGTTTAGCAAGAGCGCTCTCCTATCAACCTCAATGGAGCTTCAAAAGATCCATGTAACACTGTAGCATAAACAATTACGTCAGCCGTAATGTCATTCAAAAATATTTTCGTTATTATACATCCAATTTACCTTATACTTTCTTACAAGTACGTAGAATTTAAGGACTGTCTAGGTATTTAGCCGGTTTTGTGCGGAGCCCGCACTTGCACAACCCATCATATTGTCTTATGATTTTGATCGGGTTATTCTTTAATGGCGCAATTACACTAATCGAAAAACAAACAATGAAGCTGGACTAGTCTGCCCGAAGACGGACCTACTGGACGGCGTTTTTTTACACTTGGTCTTTTGACGAATTCCATGGGCAATCGAATTCGGGCGAACGATCATGTGTAATTGCGCCATGGACTAGGGCAAAAATGAAACATTAATTACAAGTTGGATAAAACATTTATTTTAAGCAGCTTAACATTATAATCTTATAACAACTTCTTCAAATAACTGAGCGACCGGCGGCGCGGGTATGCCATCATCATCGGCATTACCATAATCATTATATGATGCTCCTCGCACATACTAGCAGCAGCTGAGTTTATGTTTATGGCATTGTTTTAGCCTCTATCATATCTATACACCTTCACTGTACGTTTATTTTGTTGTATAGTTCACCACGAAACAAATAAAACTGTTAAACTAATAAAATGCATAACTATCCACAACAAAACCACACATCTAGATTTTAATTGATCAAGACAGAGAAGTGACAATATTTATGACATTTATGACATATTCTGTTTTCATAGATGACATAGCTTTAAATGTTGCCATTTAAGCTAAATTCTCCAAAAAAATGTTACGTACGTACATACTTTACATTTTTAATATCAGCAGTCACTAATTAATCGTTTATTTAGTAATATAAAACTTGTTGCGAATCTAATAAGAGGCTGACTTAGAAGCAAAGATAGCATGTGTTTCCAAAAATAGGAGGAGTCTTACTCAATATGGCTTAGATTAGATGAGACAAAACAGATAAAATATCGCAGCAATGTAAACGGCTTGTCTTATAATACTAGGTAGCAAACGTCTCATGGTACTCACTATTACTACCAGCAAAATCATTAATTAGTATTATTATAGAAATTCAATTTTCTGTTGAATATGGTAACTCCGTTGCTTCCGTCACTATTTCTACGTTTCGATATTACAAATGATTGCGTTTAGATGTTCAGATTTAGTAAAATATTTGTTTCTTCTTTTTTTACTTTGTGCAGCTTAGTAAAAAAAAGATATTACATGGAAAGAAACGCCCCGTAATTGCTTCATATAATGTACATACTTTCATTGATGAACGCTTCTGAAATTAACTGAGCCCTAAAAAACCAATCTTCAAAGTGTGTAGGGGTAATCTCCGGAACTATTAATCCAACTCTATAAATTCTTTCTCTGGCAGAAACCTACATCATTCGTGGGTGCTATAGGTTATTGATTATATTTGGCGGGTTGTCAGGATTTATCCCGTTAGGCTCTTACATCGTGTGGGCAGACGATGTGTCTGCGATACATCGTTTCTAGCAGAACCAACGAACTACTCGAGACCACAACCCAACACTACAACACGGCACAATGAATTGGGCAAAGCACCAAGACTCCGCTGCGATTAGACACTGAATGTCGCCCTCGCCTCGAGCTTAACATCAAAGCTCTGTAGAAGCACGCTGTGGTATGGGTAGACTTGTAAGTAGGCCGCGTGATGTCACCACTGCGTACTTTCGATTCATTTTAAGCCCGTACCAATGATCGGATCCAACATATTTATATCACTGATATTAGCAGAGCTATCATATTTTTTGCGGACGAAGTCGCGGGCGAAGTACTAGTCTCTAATATATGCCCAAATCCATAACCTTCAAAGTTATTGAATAATATTTTTTATCAGCCAGATAAACGAGGATAAGTAATGTAATGATTTATATATATACAGTCTTTTTACACAGTAGTTGTGTAAGACGTGTTGTCTGTTGTAGTTGTGTCACGCGATAACTCGTTTCTTATCAAAGAATTAATAAACGTAAGTATTATGCTTCTAAAATATTGTTTATAATTTATCTTGTGTTTAAATTCTGATATACCAGTGACTGTAGTAGAAAAACACTTAATAGAAACATGATCCGTTTGTTTGTGATTCAAACACAGTAAAATAAATTATTAATTTGTTATTAGCTTGGAACTAGTGAGTCATGGAATCAGGCGTTACTATCCGGAAATATGGCCTTGGTGGAATTTAAAGTAAACATTGGAATCGCATAATCTACACTAATATTATAAAGAGGAAAACTTTGTTTGTTTGTTTGTTTGGTTGTAATGAATAGGCTCAAAAACTACTGGACCGATTTTAAAAATTCTTTCACCATTCGAAAGCTACATTATCCACGAGTAACATAGGCTAAATTTTATTTTGGAAAAAAATAGGGTTCCGTAAGATATTTGGGTTTTTCGGACACAAAGTGTAAAAAATCAACCAGAAAAGTTACTTATTTTGCGTACGCTGCCTAAACTATAAAAGATAGAACCACAAAATGTTCGAATTAATTGTAGATCTTATAAATATCTACAAAAAAGTCCGTGACACACTATACCTATCTATGTCGAGTGAGGCACAACAACCATTTTTTTATCTTGATTTTTTTTTTGGACTACATTTAAACGCATTTATTTTACTCATGCTATAATCCTTATCAAAATAAATTATTTCCTCACTAAGTACAGTTTATGTAGATAATATTTGGTCTTTGAATGATTCAAATTGGACGTTTGGTTTTGAAGTTATGGCGAAATTAAAATATTACGATTTCTGCTGCACGGCCCGTGAAGCGAGGTGTGCCAAGGCGGGGTGCGCGTGCGGGAGGGGAGTTTAGATCTATGAGTAAGGTACCCGCGCGGCTCAGACGCTAACCCATTACTCACCGTCCACAGGCCCGCACCTACGGTGGCCGGTAGCCACCACGTGGCCCCCGACGCCCGGTGCGTCCCCCGCGGCTGCTGGGGCGAGAGATTCTCTCCCTCTCACGTCCCGCCACCTCTTTCGCTAGCATGACTGCTTCGCAGAAGGAGGTGACGGCTTCCCATTCCCTCTCGCTCCGGACCATGGCCTGAACCAGGGCCGGGCGTGAGAGGTCGCCGCCGCCGATCGCCGCTACGTGGACACGGCGGAGCTCCGCCCAAGCGGGGCAGACCTCCAAGGTGAGCGCCACCGTCTCCTCCGGACGCTCCTCACAATGATAGCACCCGGGCGTTTCCTCCCGCCCGATTCGGTGCAGGAACCTCGCGAAACAACCGTGTCCGGTGAGGACCTGCGTCAGGCGGAAGGTGAGGGCGACGTGGCGCCTCTCTAGCCACTCCTCAAAGAGGGGACTTATCGCCACTACTGTGGCGTGCCCTGCACTGGGTTGCGACAGTCGCTGTCTCCATGTCGCCATGAGATCGCGTCGGAGGTTTGTCCGCTGAGCGGTGATTTTCCACGGCAGCGGAGTTTCCCCCCGACGTAGTGCCTCCGCGCGCCATTCAAGCAGGCGCGCGAGGACTATCGCCTCCAGATCCGGCTAGGAGGCTCGCCGCCTCGCGGGAGGTCGTGCGGTACCCCCGGATTAGCCTTACGGCTACCACCTTTTTGGGCGCGTTCAGGTAGTGGGTGGCACGCCGCTTAATTGAACGCGCCCACACCGGGGCCCCGTAAAGGGCCATGGACCGCATGACCCCCGCGTAGAGCCTACGGCAGGAGGCGTTTGGACCCCTCAGGTTGGGCAAGAGCCGCTTGAAGGCAGCCCCAGCCCGTTTCAGTTTGGGAGCCAAACGTCGGAAATGCTCAACGAAGTTCCACCGGCTGTCGAGGACGAGTCCTAGGTACTTCAAAGTCGACTCGACGCCGAAGGGAACCCCTCCTACCGTCACCATGGATCCCGACGGTGACGCATTCCGAGGCCTATGAAAGCACATGGCCTCGGATTTGTGCAAAGCCACCTCGAGACCCAATTACCGGATCCTCTCAACAACTATCGGAACTGTGGGGAACCCCCTTAATCTGTTATTTTTCAATTATTGTATAGAAATCGTAAAGCGGTTCACAGAATACATCTACCTACCAAGTTTCAACGGTTTAGTCCGAATAGTTTCGGAATAAAGTGGCTGTGACATTCAGACGGACAGACAGACAAGACGAATCCATAAGGGTTCCGTTTTTTGCCATTGGGCTACGGAACCCTAAAAATCGTGTTTGGGCTCATTTCATACACCTTGATGAGAACTTTAGAATTAGCTGGAGTATGACTTTCATCGAGGGTCTGACGATGGAGCGGAGGGCAGCTGCAATAGGACCTCAAAAGTTTACAGCATCTATATCGTGTTCGGGCTCATTTCACGCACCTTGATGAGAACTGTAGATCTAGCTGGGCTCTGGCTGTCATCGAGTGTCTGAGGATGAAGACGTAAAGGCTGTCGAGGGCAGCCCTTATTTGGAAAAACATTATAAGAATAGTTTAGTGATTCTTATTCTGTATTGTACACGAAATAAAAAACGCCGAAAATTTATTCCTTTTGAGAGCTTCCGTTGCGTCCGCTGCGTAAACGGTTAAAGTTACGCAGCAATCATGTATGACGGAATTGTTCCTTTTAAAAGTTCTAAAAAAAGTCCGTGATAGCATATGTATATCTTTTAACTTACACACTCATCTTTTTTATGGTTCTCAATTTTCTTCAAAAATTATGCATTATTTTTGCAAAGGTGTTTTTGTAAACATGGTATTTATCCTTATCCAAATAAATACGTTATTCATCAGAAGTATTTAATTTTGAACGAATCTGCTCTAATATCATTTGATTCCAATGAATATCTTATTCATTTTCATTATGTGTGTGATGTGCTCCTTTAGAATTGTATAATAGGTGCCTACGACCCACCCTCTCTAACCCTCTCTTATGTGACGCAGACGAAGTTGCGCGGGTCAGCTAGTATCTAAAGAAAGAGAAGGAAAATTTTGAAAACATTTAGGATTGTAGAACGTAAAAAAAAACTTTCAACGAAAATTAGTTTGAATAAGATTTGATGTTTAGTTTTTGAGATATGGGTTTTTATGGATACCAAAGGTTAATACTATTTTTGGATATGATGTGATAATAGTCTGTTAGTTTTAACTAAGAGACGGTGCGTAAGCCAGAACCTAGTGAATCTAATGAATCTACTGAAAGCTCAATAAGACCTCTAAATGGAGTGTGAGTATACCCAAGAGCTCCACGAGCTCATTCCACCATCTCCCTTCGTCCTTCGGGAGTCCAGACGCACTGCAGGTTATCAGCCATACCCTTCGACGTCCCATTTGCTACATCTTTAATTATGCGCACAGCCAAGGAGTGGAATTCCCTGCCTGCGTCGGTGTTCCCAAGTTCATGAAGACGCGAGCTCAGTCCTGTTCTAATTTTAAACGCATTATACCTACTATTACCATTTTCAGATGGGTATTAAACTGTACGCAGTAGACCTGAGCCCGCCAGTGCGCGCGGCCATGATGGGTTTCGAAATATTCAACGTTCCCTATGAGAAAATAGAACTGAATTTAGTGGAAAACGAACACAAGACACCCGAATATTTGAAGGTAAGAGGACATCCATTCCAAAGGCATTCTCCTGACCTCATCCCTTTATTTGGGGTCGGTGCAGCATCTCTTGACCCGACGCGGCGGCAAACCCAAAGGAAATCGGTTGTATCGGTTTTCGAACAACCGGAGTCGCACGTACAATGTACATATCTGTTAAAATAATTAATAAATAAATAAATAAAATTCATTTATTTCAGGCAAGACTCGCCCATACGAAAGCAAATTTCAAAAATTACAAAATTGAATTTCAGAAATTTTAATAACTAACATTTCATTTAAAATAAAATACATAAAAATATTAATGAAAATTGTTAGCAGGAATATTGACAGCCGTATACAAACAAAAAGTTAGCTTCATAATGGCTCTCAATATTCCATTGTCAGAATCATGTACTCGTCATAATGACATGTTATTTATTTAGTAATGACGTGTGATTCCGGTAATACGAAAATCGAAAAAAATTACATCAGTGTCTTATTTATAAATTTTTAGTTGCCGTTTTTGTCGTAGCTGGGTTTTAGTTTTCAACTTAATTTTTTATTCTTCTAATCGTACACCTCTATAAGTTTTTTTCTCAGTATGTATCTAGTCAAGTGACCTCTTCTTTAGCCATTACATTTTTCATGCAATCCATCCATGGTCTCGATGGCGACTGCAGAGCATGAGATCCTGGGTTCGATTCCCAGGTCGGGCAAAGTGTTATTAGGTTGTCCATCAGGAATTTTTCAGTAGCAGCCATGGAGTTTGGATTTGTGCCCGGTTGATGGCAATAGTCTCGGCGCCTATTACATGGGACTTAAAACATAACGAGCGAAATGTGGGTGTACCTACTATTAGGTATACCTCTGCCTAACCCTTCGGGGATTACAGGCGTGATCTTATGTTATGTTATTTTCTTTACAGTTAAATCCTCTGCACTCAATACCTGTAATGGTAGATGGTGACTTCATTCTACATGACAGGTTTGTTATTTTAGTTCTGGTGGTGGGTTTTTTTCAGTCAGCGCATCATTGATCACTCACCTTGACTTTTCAACCGACTTCTAAAAAAGGAGGAGGTTATGTATTCCACCAGCATCTTTTTTTTAAGTCAAAAAAGTCAATAAAACAGAAAAAATTCACCAAGCCGACTTCCGAAAGTAAAGTTATTTTCCACTTCTTTGTGTTTTTTCGCAAAAAAATTTAAGAATATACCTAACATATCCAGAACCTTAGCTGATTCGAGGTGGCGCACGAAAAGACTACCTGGAGAGATATGGGGGAGACTATTGCCCAGCAGTGAGACATCCAAGGTTACAAAACAAAAAATGCTTGTTAAGTACTTACTACTGCTGATAACCAAATTTTCTCCGTTTTCAGTCACGCAATATTGGAGTATCTAGCTGATACCTACGGAAAAGACGACTCGTGGTATCCAAAAGACACCAAGAAAAGGGCACTGGTCAATCAAAAACTGTTTTTCGATACCTCTATTCTTTTTCCCAGATTACGAAACGTTACTGTGAGTAAAAAACTTCACTATCTACCTACATGAGAGTTTTGTTTAGAATCCATTTGAAAATGTTAAGAATACCGTATCTTTCATAATTATATTTTAAAGTTTATTGAATATCTGATGTGCGTCACTCGTGGTTAAATAATAGCAGCCACTCGGGTCGATCTTCAGATTGCCTAGGTTGGTTCGAGGATCGGTGACCACCGACATACCGACGATGATGGTTCTGGCTGTCATTTGTAGATATTTGACAGTCGGTGCAGATGTCTCAGTCAGTGTCCCGAAAGTCTGACAACCAGTCTTACCAAGGGTTATCGTATTACCCAGTATTAACTGGGTTGTGGAGGTCAGATAGGCAGTCGCTCCATGTAAAATACTGGTATTCACTGCATCCGATTAGACTGGAAGCCGACACCAACATAGTTGGGAAAAAGCCAAGCAGAAACGATGATGTGTGCCACTGTGTGTTACGATTTGTATAACTGACAAAGGGATCGATGGATCACGAGGATAATTAATCTAGTTTTTTTTTTTTTGTAGTATCCCATAGTAGTGGAGGGAAAGAAAACCATAGAACAGAAACTGTTGGACGACATTGATGAGGCGTATGGTTTCTTTGAAGAATTCCTAAACCGAACCACTTATCTAGCCGCAGACCATGTCACTATTGCCGATGTGGCTGCACTTGGTAACATGACGACTTTGGAGTTTATACTTCCTGTAGACGCGAAAAAGTAAGTAAATCTTATTCTTTAGTATAATTGCTCTCAAACACAGTCAGTGACCTCAGAGTTGTCACCCACGATGCCGTGACAGTCACGAAGTTTTGGAACAGCAAAATTCGAAGTTTATCGTGCCAGCAACATGAAGAAGAAAAAAGACAAATCGCTTCTGTGTTAGATGTGATCTGCTTTTCACTAGTTATGTCTAAGATTCATATAATAAGGGGGCAGCCCATTACCGTCCACCGAGTCAAATCCAGATTTCATGTCGCTACTGATTTTCTATCGGGACTAACACCTTTTCTGATGTTGGGATAAGATGCGCTTTGAACAACAATCAACGCTGATTCAACACTGAAGATATGATAATTAATAATTGTTGATTTAGATACCACAGGAGCTCGTTCGTGGCTAAATAATAACAGGCGCTCGAGTCGATAAACTGTTGTAGAGCTTTGACAGTCTTTACAGGTAGTGGCCCGAAAACTGACAACCAGTCCTAACAAGGGGTATCGTATTACCCAGTACTAACTGGGTTGTGGAGGTCAGACAGGCAGTCCCTCCATGTAAAATACTGGTATTTAGCTGCATCCGGTTAGACTGGAAGCTGATCCAAACATAGCTAGGAAAAGGCTAGGCAGATGATGACGGCAACGACGATGACATTCACCAGATAAAATAAATCTAACATAGCTTGTTTTCAAGACACCTCCTCAAAAAATGACTTTCTTATTTCAGGTATCCCAAAATAACCGCGTGGCTGACTAACTTGAAGAAGACGCCATATTGTAAAAAACAAAACGAATCTGGAGCAGCTCAGCTTGATGAGTTTTTAAAGAATACTGTATCATCATCCTAGATAACGGTTTTGATAAGAATTGGTTTATGCTTAGGAATTTTGGTCACTATGTCGAATAAATTCTCATAAAATGCCCTAAATGTCTAGGCATGAATCAGCACAACTTCTGACAGATATCCAGGATGTGGCGGGTTTAAATATTTGACTCTAATAAAGGCGACAATACAATAGCCTTGATGCTGAGCTCTTTTGTTTCATTTACCTACATGTTTATGACTGACTGCGTGATAGACTGGCTGATTACCTCATTGAAAGAAGTTGCAGAGTCCAAGCGACCTAAAATATATATATCTTTTTAATATCCCGTATTTTCCCACTCCTGAGCAAAGGCCTCCCCCAATTCCTTCCACTTCTCACGACGGTGTGCCTCTTCTCGCCGACTCGCGAGGAAGCCATCCAATTCGTCCCGCCATCTTCTCTTCGGTCTACCGCGACCCCGTCTTGCTGTTTCAGGAATAAAATATTGGATTATGAATGTCTAACACGTTACGTAAATGAGCACTATTCGAAAACACCGGTAGTCTAGCGCTCCATTGGTGGGTGTCAATGCCATCACCTCACAGACAGGTTTAGACCTACCTTCATTATAAATTTACAACGGCATTCAGAGCTATTCCCAAACTACTCTTTACTTAGTTTGTGTTGATATGAGAGAAGAAAATGCGTATAAAGTTTTGTGTTCCACCTTTTATACGCCTGTTGAAAAAACAAGGCATTCAATTTTATTTTCACGCACTCTAGTGAAACTTTGCTATGTTTTTTTTAAATCAAGTGTTATGTATAGAGCTTCATGGTTTTTTTGACGCGTGTTCATAGTCGGAACTAACGCAAATTAATCAACTAAATTCTTTAAAAAATTTACCATCAGCGCTCTCTTGATAATGTCATTCAAGTGGCAAAAGATCTTTGAACACACGATGACACATTAATCTATACATTTCCAGTATAACATTGCCTTGTTTTGTATAGATTTCTCGTACAATGAGAGATCCGCATAAACTGGATATGTATGGGTAGATTATTAGTTGTGCGAATAATTGCAAAGTCCGCAGAAAACAAGGAGTTTAATTTAGTTTTCACGGGCACCGCGTTCTTCAAAGGTTATTTACGATGATGGTCAGATAAACTACCGTAATAATAAATCAACCACATGATGAGAACCTCGTGAAAGCCGAGAAACATCTGAGGAGGCTCTCGTTAGGCAGCTGGATCAAGGGCTTGATTCAGAAAGCGGTACTCCTGGACACGGCTCGTATTGTTAGGAGGTTCCTCTCTCTGGAGCCCTGACCGCCGGTAGCTTGGACCCTGTTCCCGATACCGGTGGGCTACTATTTTTTTATATTTTTAAATGTTTTTATATAATTTTTGTTGATAAAATATTTAAAAATGTAATTAGTAGGTAAGATATATGAATAAACGAAATCAACCTCTTTGTATGCCTGTCAAATTGATTGGAAAGTGTTGTTGTCATCTGCTGTTGTGTAAATAAATAATATTATTGTTCGTTGCTATATTGTTGTTAGAGATTATTAAAAATAAAAAGGGGTTACCTATTAAATTTGTTCAATGGTCAGTTTGTATCTACATAGTCTAGAAATGAAACAACTGTATTAGTAACTAGTGACCAGCATTGTGAGTACAGAACCTTTTACTGTTCATAATACATAACTAGCGACCCGCCCTTGCTTCGCACGGCGCCGCCTATCGGGTCCAAAACTATATCTAATGTAGCCAATATTTTAAGTTAAGCATCTAGCAGTAGAGCGGTTAAAACTGCGTTCAAATCCATGCAGTAGTTTTTGCGTGATGCGCGTACAAACTTACAGACAGAAAGACAGACAAAAATTCTAAAAACTGGTGTTTTGGCTTCTGTTGCTTAAATAAAGAGACCCTATTTTTTTTTAATGTCTTCAATGTAGAGACATCGGCCTCTTACAATTTTATTATATTAATAGCTATTGCCCGCGACTTTCGTCCGCGTAATATTATTATAAAAATTTCCCCGTTTTGCAACATTTTTCATTGATGCTCGACTCCTATTGGTTTTAGCGTTATGTTATATATCCTATAGCCTCCTTCGATAAATGGGCTATCTAACACTAAAATAATTTTTCAATTCGAATCAGTAGTTCCTGAGATTAGCGCGTTCAACCAAACAAACTGTTAAGCTTTATTATGTAATATAAATATATATATAATATATAATCATATATAAATAATATATATAAGTAATAAGTATAGATTTAATATTTAGTACTGCTCTAGTATCCTCAGTGCTAAAGTAGAAACCGTATTGCAGACACAACGAAATGAACCTTCAGGATGTAACCGTAAAGTTGTTACTAATAAACGTAGGAGTAAAATACGTAAGCCATTGGGTACAGTGGTCAACTGGTCATAAGTTTGTTGCAGTTAACTGGTCATTGCTGACAGTGTGTAACATGGTCACTCAGGAAGCAGGGACATTGTCGAAGAACAAGGACATTATATTGGATCATGTTTGTAATTACAAAATAACAGATTTTTACTAAATGCATAATATACGGTACCTCATAATATTATTTTTTTTATCTTTGTCTGTCTGTTGCGGTTAATCTCCGAAACGTCTGGACCGATTTTGACGGGTCTTTTACTGCCAGGTAGCTGATGTTATAAGGACTAACTCAGGCTAAACTTATTTTAGAAAAAGGATTAGGATTCCTTGCAAAAAAATTAAAAACCATGAAATTGTTAACTAAAACCGATTCCAATGGGAAATCAGCTAGTAATAATATAAAACTTGAGAAACAAGCAGTACTATCCAATGCCATGTGCCATTCAATACTTGAATAAATTAGTTATTGGCATGGTTATTTGCGGTTTTCACCAGACTGTTAAGTTTTTGAGTTAAATTAAAAGCCTTTAGGTAAGCTGTAATATGCCAAAACTTGCTAACTGGGTAAACGTTTACCACGACACATGTAAGCTATTCCTTCGCTCATGAAATTATTAGGACTCCACTGGACCCTCGTAATTCTAATTAGTGTTCGCCCTGTGGTCGAAATTTGACCGTAAATTAAGGTATTTGTTACGACATAATTATATTAAACATTCATTTTAGTTTCCTACCTAGTTAAATTTCACTAGAAGGAACACTCCTCCGTGCGCGCTATATGGCTAAAGGGGTCCAATGATTTTTTGACATATCTATATATGTTACGGCTAAAGCCGAAGTAAGATTATACCTAGTTCTAGTCGGCTGTACCTAGGTGCGGCCGGTAACGGTTTGTTATAGAATAGAATAGAATAGAAAAGAATATATTTATTGTAAAACATGAGTATACATCAAACAATATGTGCAAGGTCTTAAAAATAATAGGCAGATCTGCATGTTTTGCCATTAATGGCGTACAATAATAACATTTTTTTTTTGGCCTAGAGAAAAAAAATTGTATTTGACTCTACACAGTAAAATAAAAAGAATAACTTAATCCTAAATAAAAATAAAAATTAGGGAGAATACATTACATATGCCAAAATTTCATACATAACTGCGAAAAAAAGACAACGAGTTTGGATATAGCGCTCGCCGCCGCTCGGCTCGCGGGCGTTTGGTCACAGTTCTATTCTAATACACTTGGTCGGTGTGTCCTAGCAATAAAAAGGTAGTTACCGGCCGCACCTTGGTATAGGTGGCTAGCACTAGGTGTAACCTTACTTCGGCTTTTAGCTGTAACATATTATACAATAAGGTGTAACATAATAAACGCAAGACTTGTTGCTTATCCTAATAATTCTTGAAATTCGCAAAAAATAATTTGACATTCTATAGGAAATGACGCGATCAGCTGATCACATATGATAAAACTAAAAAAAAGTTATAAATTTCCAAAAGTCATAGAACAAAAGTCGTTCAGTGTCATATTCTGAGACACTACGCGAGTGCTCTTGCATTTATTATGTTACACCCTGTATAGTTTATGTATCAGGTTCATATAGGGTGATTGGTATTTAGTAACCGATACTTAAACCCATGATAACAAACAACTTTCCCAAAGAAACATTTCATATACATTCGCGCGAGTTTCATACGGCTGTTGTGTTATTGTGATAAAGGTGAATGAGTCTAAAAAAAAAAATTTAGAAAGTTGTTTGCTATCATGAGTAAAATCACGTGTTTAGGTATCAGTCACTAATTACCAGTCACCCTATATAAAACGCATTTCAGATGGTTGTGAAACTTTACACAACGGAGCTGAGTCCACCCGTGGTTGCAGCTATTATGGCTTGTGAGATCTTCAATGTGTCCTTCGAGAATGTAGTAGTAGATCTCGAAGATAAGCAACATAAGAGCACAGAGTTTTTGAGAGTAAGCTATTTGTCTGTTTGTGTTTATTTTGTTTCTGTTATGTATGTAAAGTTTGGGAAATTAATTGTTTATGAAATTGAGTCCCTACTTCAATTTGCTGTGATTCAGCCGTTTCATACGACGATCAAGGGATTAAAGTAAATAAACGGACTGTTTAAGTTGGTCAATTTACTAAACAACTAATTTCCCTGATAACACCAAAATGTTATTAGTCGTAATACACAGCGCGAGGAAAACCTTGCTCTTTATGAAATACAGAATCCGAAGGACTTTGTATCTCAGCGCATAGTTTTAACAGTAACATTCTGACTTTCAGAAAAATCCGCTGAAAACGATTCCTGTACTTGAGGATGATGAGCTGATAATTCATGATAGGTTGGTAGCATTTTTACTGGAACTTAGGCGCTGAGTAGATGTTGAACTAATTGTCCACCAGACAACCGCAGGGCAATCAATGCATGAAAAAACAACGCAGGAACCAATGGACTGGATTTTTCAGAGGTCAATTCTGTCAGAATGCTGGGCTGTGAAGAAGATGGATGAAGAGGGAGAATGTTGAGGGATGTGTGGTATGACAAGAATGGATAATTTAAGGAATGAGTATATTAGAGGAAGTTTGAAAGTGGCGCCAGTTACAGAAAAGTTGAAAGGGAAACGACTGTCGTGGTATGGGCATGTGATGAGGAGGAACGAGTCGCATGTGACTAAAATTGTGATGAATATAAATGTTGATGGATGGAGAAGAAGAGGAAGACTATAAAAAAGATGGAGAGATTGTGTGAGGAATGATATGAAGGAAAAAGGAGTAAATGATAGCGTGACGATTGACAGGGGAGAATGGAAGGACAAAAACGTGTTGTGCCGACCCCAAATGGCAAGGGAGAAGGGCAGGAAGATAATAATGGTCATTTCTGTCCGGCAGACAAATTTTACTAATCCTTCATTTGCTCAGTGCCAAAGTAGTTAAAATGATGGCCCAGTGGTTAAGTCCTCGCATTTACGAGATCTATCAAAATCAAATCCAACTTCATCTTGTCAAACGAGTTTTCAATTCAAAGATCTGTACTTTCTACGTTTATCTTGGAGATCACTGACATCGATGAAGGAAAACATCGGCGACCAACAAAAGGTTTGTACAAGGCAGATGTGAGTTTCAACGCCGGGAGGGGGCGCCCTAGAAGGACATATACACTGATGAGGTTATTTATGTTGGTGAGGTTCTTTTGAAAGGCCAGGTGCGTGTTGGCCGGATGTATGAACGTGGACGAGGGTGAATATGTATGGATTATTACATTACCCCCATGAGAAAAAGGCGTGAATTTATGTTATGGGTAAGGTATTGCTTTGAAACCTGGGGGCTTAAATGGCCGCTTTAGCAGAATCATAATAGAATAATAAATGTAATAATATTTATTCTTGGACATTTTCTGTACTATTGCACCAACTGTTTTGTCTCTGCATCTCCCTAAGGTAGACTGGTAGAAAATGCCCAAGTCATTAAGTCCGCCTTTGTGCATTATGTGCATAATGTTTTAATAAAAAAATATTTCTCTTAAAATGGTCACAGATGCTGTTAATATTATGAATTGTCACGTTGTGGCGATGTAGTCTCCATAGAGATCTACGCTTTGGAAGGGGCAACTACAGTACCTTCACAAGTTATTGTGTCTGGGACTGTAGCTTCGCCCTCTTTGTTTTTCTGACATTCAAAAGTGCCTGTTATGGTCTAATTGAAATAAATGTTTTGATTTTTGAGTTTTTGACCATTTTGCAAATTGAACCGTAATTCATATTATTATCCTATTATGATTCTGCTAAAGCGGTCATTTTAGACCCCTAACATTCGGATAGACAGTATATAATCTGGCCTAATAGGATTCACTGTTGACTTTTGACTTCCTCATTCATTTTTACGTCCGGCCTTAAATTCTGTCAAATCCACAATTCAAACAAACTCGTGTTTGCTCGTGGTCACGGTGAAATACATCCTAATTTATTACTTTGCAAATAGATTTATTTTTCCTTCTCTGACGGATATTTTGCTTCTAAATCATTTGTTACTCATTTCTTTTTGTTTCCGCTTTTCAGTCATGCTATATTGATGTATTTGGCTGATGCCTATGGGACGGACGAGGCATGGTATCCAAAAGACCACAAAACAAGGGCACTTGTTAATCAGAAATTATTCTTTGACACTACAGTTCTATTTCCGAGATTGAAGAACATAACGGTAAACGATTTTGTTTAGTAATTAAATTTATGCCATTGATCTTCATGTAAAATCCGATAAAATATGTAAAAATGGTCGGTCATATAATTTTTGGTATTGTTTAGTGTTATAAAAACGAGCATTAATGTAAACTTGCTCCCCAATTGCGTAACACACTATCGATGTTAGAATCCAACAGATTTCTTTTTCCATTTCTTCATATGTTTGAAAAATTCAACGTAAATAACGCAATATAGTTGCACAGTCAAAGTTAAATGCACTGCGAATTGAACAGTGTTATTCAAATATTTTTGACCTAGTAATCTTTATTCCTAAATCAGTTCTTTATCTGAGATTTAAATGTAGTGTATGTAAGTGTATGTAAACTTTATGTAGTAGCCTGGGGGCCCATAAAGACTGCTTTAACAGAATTATATTAGAATAATAATATGAATCAAGTTAAAATTTTTAAAATGGTCGCTGTCGAAGTTAATATTATGAATTATCACTTTGTGAGCATTTCACAACGGTCATTTTAGAACCCCTGATGTTTTTCTGAACTGATCTATTCAGATTTTAAAGTGCGTCATGCTTGTTACCCCTGAAATATGAAGAACAATTGGTCCATTAGGTACTAACAACCTGTTCCTAACATAACAAGCAACCAGTTTTGTGTATGCAAGCACCCAGGCCAATATTTTCTCCATGGTTAGTTAATAACTTAACCAACCATCTACCTATTTTAGTTTAGGGTTAAGCTTATATTCATGTATTATGTTTTTCATCATAATAATGTTTACACATCACAAGCCTCGACATTCCAGGAATATGAGGTTCCTTGATTTCGTGAATCAGGTGAAGAGTTATTGGGTTTTTCCGTTAGGAATTTCTTGATAGTAGCCCGGAGTTTGAATGTGTGCCAGATTTATGGCAGCAGTTTCCATTTTATGAATAATCAAACCAATACATAAGTAAAAATATTTATTTGTTTAATTATTCAAATTGTACAAAAAAAAATCGTTCATTATTTACAATAACTAAGCATAGTATAATATAAAAAAAATATTACGCCTAAATATCTATATATATAAAAATCAATTGCTGTTCGTTAGTCTCGCTAAAACTCAGAAACGGCTTGACCGATTTTGATGCAATTTTGCATGGTTGTTCTACATAGGTCAGGGATGGTTTATAAGGTAGTAGGTAGGTGGTGGGTAGGTATTAGGTAGGTCGTAGGTAGGTGGTAGGTAGGTGGTAGGTAGGTGGTAGGTAGGTGGTAGGTAGGTGGTAGGTAGGTGGTAGGTAGGTGGTAGGTAGGTGGTAGGTAGGTGGTAGGTAGGTGGGCCGAGTAGTAAAAAATACAAGAGAGTAGAGGTAGTACTAGGTAGAAAACGATGCATTGCAACGCATGCCGGGTACAGCTAGTTATTAATATGTAGGCGTCATATTTTCTTCATTGTTTTGGAGCAGATAAGACAAGTCTATTTCATGTTCACAAATAAAGAAACACTTTAAACTACAGTCAATCTGGGTGAGACGTCCGGAGTAAAACATGGAACCACACTGGTCATGACTCCCTCCGGTTGGCTGATTGCCCCACCAGGGCACAGTACCATTTATAGCAGCTCCTGTTGAAAATAAAAAATATTTAAAGTAATGCACCATACTTGTGTCAGAACTTAACATCACACCACGCCTGAAATCCTCAAAGGGTTTGGCAGGGGTGGCTCTAAGAGTCCTGCAGTAGAGACCGCGTAACGGCAACCGCAGCATTAAACGCTCGCAAAAGGGTTTCTGGGCAAAACCGGATGTGAAAGACCTATGACCAGCTGTGGAGTGTGATAGGCTGAGCTGTAACCTATACAAGTACACGCACATTCCGTATTATTAGTACCTCGGCCACATGCACGAAGACCACTGGGCAATAGTCTCCACACTATAGTGCCTACAGATGGACAGCGCCGCCGAGGCCGGCCCAGAGAGCGGTGGCAAGAGACCTAGATGTACTGTGAGGGCTGGATCGAAGTGGCGCGAGAATAGAGTTCGTGGAAGGAATCGGGGGAGGGGGTCTACCCAACAGTGGCACAGTATGGGCTAAATAATAAATAAAATAATGTTCGAGTCCCATGTAATAGAGGGTGAGGCTGTGCCATCAACCGAACAAAAGTTTAGACTCCGGACTGCTGACAAATTCCCGGTTCTAAAATCTAATAACACTTTTGACCCAAGACCTCATATTTATCAGTTGCGACCACTAGACCAACGAGGCGATAATTGGGTGAGTTCTTGATGACCCCAAATACGTGCTGGGGGACATTTGTCTCTTAGTGAATCCTCCTCGAGGTTTTACTGTTTTATTGTGACAATCTCTATTTTTTTTTTCCTGTCCACTATTATCCCACTGCTGGGCAAAGGCCTCCCCCATAGCCTTCCGTTCTTCTCTCCGTGTGATTTTTTCTGGTCAATCTCTCAAATACGCGTCTAAGTCGTCACGCCAACGTTTTTTAGGCCTCCCTCGGCGACGACGCCCGTCTTCTGGCAGCCACTGCGTGACGACTCTGGCCCATCGGTCGTGATGCATTCTATAAACATGTTGTTGTTGTTCTATAAACAATCTCTATGGAACTTTAAAATCGCCTGACACGTACCTTTAACTGTCGACCAGCCATCGTTGTATAAGTTATGAAAGCCCACATGATACATTCCTCTTAGGTAACTCCCGGCGACCAAGTCTTTCGGTCCAGTTTCCGTGAGCTTCACGAGATCGTCCACCTCCAACCAATTGTTGATCACTGTTAGGTAGGATTGTTCTGACCTGCATACATTGTAAGCATCGGTCCAGTTTAATGGAGTAGAGTGTAACTTGTAACACCTGCCGTTTCTTTCGTTGTAAGTGTACCCTATAAAAAAAGAAAAAAGTGAATTATATGTCGCAGATAATTGAGCATCTTCGTCACGTATATTGCGGGTGAAGCAAGTCACGGAGCAATGGCGGGATTAAACAGTTGTGTCATCGACACCAATTGGTGCTTCTAAAGTGTTCAAAGCTTCGTTTCGTACAGTCATCAAACCTAGATCTTTCTTCTTCTTCATAGATAATATCACATCATTTAAATATTGAAATCGCTGAACTCCGTGATTTGTAGGTTTTTTTTTCTGCTAGGAAAAGGCCACCCCCAATTCACAGCAGGACCTTTATTCGGTCCAGGTCCTTTCATCACTTCTTTCTGGGCCAGCCCCGACGGTGCCATTCATCTCCCAGCACTCATTACGTGAATAATTCTAACAAATTACAAAACTGCATGCAGTACGTTTCCTTTTAGGATTATTTTTGGATGAATAGCATACCTAAATCAGGGATATTACATTGCTGGTTCCATTCCAAAGACTGGAGGGACTTCTTGCAAATAAATGGATTCTTTCTATCACAGGGCACATCGATCATTTGACCATTCGCGTACAAGATTGCACAATCTTCTATGCCTAGGTAATTGTTTGGCTCCCCTATCTTCCAATTGTGGTATACATCCTCCATCTGCTTGCCTGTGAAAACGATGTTATAATAAATAAACAATAATATGAGCCCATTGTCTTACTGCTGTGTAAAAGATTTTTTTCCTATAGCGAAGACATCGTTTGATCCCCAAACTAACTCAATTTGGATGGAGTGTTTCTGACTTATTCAATACTAGCTGTTGCCCTCGACTTCGTTCGCGTGGTAATTTTGATGAGTATGAGTGAGGAAAAAAAGATAGCCAATATTCTTTCCCAGAATATAATCTATCTGCTCGCCAAAATTCATTACGATCCGATCAGCTGTTTAGTCGTGAAAAGGTAGCAAACAAACAGAGTTACTTTCGCATTTATAATATTGGTCTGGATTACTGGGTAAAATAAATTCTTCGCCTGATTCTTGTTCGAAGAAAACAAGTGTGACGTTAAGTTAAGGTAGGAGTTGCATTTAATCCAGTTTTCTTTACGTTATTTTCCCTAATAGCAAGGCGGTGGCAAGCAATAATCACCAGCGCTTCTGCAATAGTACACTTTAACTTACCGTCAATAGTCTCAAATCGTCCTTTTACTAATAAGTCTGATAGTCCCACATTCAGTGTCCACCATGTGGGCTGGGTACTGTTCCAATGGGAAATCACAGCATCAGCTTCAGCCTGGTTGTCTGGGAACCACAAAATAGCTCCTTCCAAAGCACACGCCCTTTTTGCATCAGGAAAAAATTTGGGTATAGAGTTTATTTTATAAAAACTCTCTGTTGCTTCTAAATATTGATAGTCATTCCGAAAAAACTTTTTGTCCTTTTGTCCATCTGTGAAAAATATCACAATAGTTCATTTTGATACAAGTGGGTAAACTTTGTCATTGCAGTTGAGGCGAAATTCACACGAGGGTGTTATGGAGCCGAGCAGTACATTGACAAATGCCCACGTGAATCAAATGACATTTTTAAAGACACGAAAAAATAAAATAAGAGTTGCAATTCTCGACTCCATTCCAGCTCAATTGCAATTACAAACTTTCCCAACTTGTATCAAAATGTACTATTATTTGTGTGAAAATAAAACACTATTAGAAATATATGAAAAAAAATCCACGAGTTTGAAATACATTGCATGTTGAAACTAATAGCAGTGAGCCAGGTTTCGAAGAAATGTATTGAAAATTATGTTTAATTTAATTAAAACAAGTCGATGAGCAAAATGGGTTTATTCTTGCTTGGCTGTCACACATAATAAAAAAATAACTTACATGAGAGATTTGAAGTAAAGTACACTAAAAGAAGGACTAATATTTTTTTTGAAAACATCATGAATGATTTACTGTCTGACTGTTCCCAATAACAACGATTGGCGTGAAATGAAGCAAAAGTATATTTTCAATTTTTATATATACATTCAGATACGTTTTATCAAATTTATTAAACACATAATATAAACAATACTGATAATAATTGCGATTGACATGACCAGGATGCATGACAATGTTATGACAGTTAGAATTATATCGTACCGGTTTCCTGTTGTTTTATAAATTTAGAGGCTAGGGGGAATACCCGAACTAATTACGTAGATATCGCAAACGCTTTTTGACCTTTTGTCCTCCAAATGATAAGACACTAAACTGTAAGTAGATTTATATGGAGAAGTAAGAAACCTACTTGGGATACTTCAGAAAGTATTGAAAATAATAATCTCCTCCTTTTTTGTAACTCGGTTAAAAAAGAACATTGAGTCGAATTGAATCTCCTCAAATGGTTAAAAAGACATTATTTTGTTCTTTTTCTGACTTTTTTGAGTTACCTTTTTTAAGTTACTTTATACCTAATTGTTTCCAATTTGAGTGTCATTGCTCATCAAAGTTTATTTCTTATGACTTTTTCAACTAGCTGTTCAGCCCACTACTTCATTCGCAATATTGACCATGACCAAGTTTCATACAAACTTTCAACCCTAACATTATGAGTAGGTACTTGCACTCGCGCCCCGCCGCACGCGTTCTCATGGATAGGTACCCAGCCAGTTCTGTTAATATAATTCCGTATTTAACTTTAATAATTTTCAGTTGACTAACATTTTAATGTATTTTCGCTAGCTCATTTTTTTTCTTGTAAGTATCTAATGCGTTTTTCTTGATTTTTTTTTTACCATTGTTGGTGGTCTGAATGATTTCTAAAAGTTTGTCCATCTATTTTAATGGGGCCTTATATAAAGGGTGTAAAAAGACCCTTAACGAAGCCGAAAGGTACGTGTTCTCCCCGTCATTGCGATATTTTTTTTGTTCTAGACCATACCTGGGAACCTTCTAGTTTCGGAGATATTGGGGGTCAAAGTTCCAACTTTTTCACAAGTTTTTTTTTAAATACATGTTTCTAATGTAAGATTTTTACTTTAAACACCTTCACGACCCCCGTACTATTCAATCCATCCGTCAGCATAATGGTTTGAGTGCGTTACATTGAGTTTTACCGTAAAAGGAGATTTTTCACCCCAAAAAAAAAAGTCGTTTCCCAGCAATAATTTTTGCGTAAAGTTACTTAGTTTGATGTACAGAATGCTTGGTTGACGGCTTCGTGAAGGATCTGTTTACACCCTGTATATATTAATAGATCAGTATGTTTATTTTTTTCAGTATGCTTTAGTGGTTGAGCGGAAACCAACTGTAAATAAGAAATGGTTAGAAAATATTGATGAAGGATACGCGTTGATGGAAGTATTTCTTAGCCAGACGACTTTCATTGCCACTGATTCCATCACGATTGCAGATATTTCAGTCTACAGTAATATGTCTTGTTTAGCTCAGGTAGTGCCCGTAGATGAGAACAAGTAAGTTGATCATGATAATTAAAACATTTCTGCGAGCAATTTTATCATTTTTGAAAAAGTTTTTGGCTGGACCAGGAATCGAACATTGATAAATTTGGCACATAGATAGCTTATAACTTGGTTTAAGACAGGATACTTTTTATCCCGGTAGTACGATCCCATTAAACAATTACCGAACCCCACGCGGGTGAAGCCGCGGGCATAAGGTAGTACAGACGCCAGCACATCAAGCTACCCGAAACTGTCAAATTTTCCCACTCAACCTTGAACTTAATGCTTTAGCGATAAAGTTGAGAATCTATTAAATAAATTTGACAGATTGTAGTAGCTAGATGTGCTGGCGTCTGTACATAAAACTCTTTGACATCGTATTTTCGAAACTAAGGAATATGTGTATCGACGAATGATGACGCACCGAGAGCTGTCCGGCCTTCTCGACGGCTAATGTTCTATCTTTTTGAACACGTTGTTCGCCGTCCAAAAAAAGCAGTTTTCACAAAGAACGCAAATATGGCTTATTCCAATAACTGGCCACTTCGGAATGCTATATACTTCAGTAATGAAGGATATTATCTGTAGTAACTAAATCATTTCGTGTACCCTTTTCCAGCTCCCTGTATCTCATACCAACCCAAGATTTTTGCAGGATGTGACATAGTGAATTGTCATTTGTTTTTCACAGATTCCCAGAAACTACCCGATGGTGCAAAGAAATGAAGGAGCAGCCTTACTGTGTAAAGCATAATAATCCTTCATCAGCCATCTTTGGTGACTTACTGAAGAAGTGTCAAGCTTCTACATCAAAATAACGAACTTCTTCTTATTCTTTATCGTGTGGTTAGTGCCTAACCTGGTGTCGAGAGTTTTTATGCCGCCCATGGGCCTCTGGCTTGGCTTTACATGCCGTCAAGAAATATCTCTCAGGCATACTGGTTTCCTCACGATGTTTTCCTTCACCGAAGCAAGTGATAATTATACAATAAGCACATGAATCCGAAAAATTAGAGATACGTGCCTTGGGTTGAACTCGAGACCTATGACTTGGCAGTCCGACGGTCGTACCATTATCATTGCTATAATACCTTATCGCCATCATTATCACTTTAAGGTTCTTATTTTGTAAATAATAAAAACTATCTATACTTTAAAAATTAGCAATTTTTTCTGCTATTGAGCAACTTGTTATTCATTATTTAATGGCCTGGAGACATCGCCACGACGGCGCCGCGCCGTGGTGTTGTGTCCAGGCCCTAATATTGCCACTGAGACAGGGGTCTCCTATTATGAAAGGGGGTTGGCCACCATCCGGGCCCAATGCTCTCTGGTGGATGATTGATGAAGATGAGAACAAAAAACAAAAAAAACTAATTAAAAAAATCCCAATCAAATTATCCAAATTTGAAAGCACGGGGGATCGCAAGTTTGCAAGTTGGCCTCAGACACCACTGCCTATAGAGAAGAAAAACTAATAATGTGGAAACCTTATGATGACTTGACAAACGTCTGGACGCTGTTTTGTTGAGCGAGTGTGGTCCTTAATCAACCCGAATAAAAAAATGGCTTTTGTCCCGCTGTGGAGAAAACTACAAGCTCTAAAAGAACAGAAATAACGCTCATATTATTAGTTTCTATTGGTTTTGTTAGATAAGCAGACCAGGGTAGGCCACATCTGCCGTATGTTGCAGCAGAATTTACCAGAACCAGTGACGCGGTACCCCCAGAAGATGGCGTGACAAGTTAGACTTCTACTTAAAGGCTCAAATTCCAAAGGTGAGAGAAAAAGGGCAGTGAAGCCTCTGCGTTGCAGTATTAAAAATCACACCAATTATTAGGTACGGTGGCAATACCAGCATTATAATTTTTGATCTCGACAAAAACACCGTGTATATTCGAAACTGTTTCATCGCTGCCGTTGCATCCGCCGAGATTGGATTGAAGTGGGCCGCGTGCCAGTACCCGTAGATTCACATATACACCTACAGTATGATATTGTGAATAAATCGTAAGCTGCGTTCTGACCATGATATATGCCGGTACAAATTGGATTTATTTCCCGGTTTCCCTTCCCATTGGTACTGAACAGAAACTGTTATTGCACGTATGAACGATGAGGTGTCATGAATAAAATATTCTGTAGCGAACGCGTCACGCATTTGATCGCGATTTCAATGTGATACACCAATCACATGACACCTCGTACAAATGATTTATTGCTCGTGTACTCGTAAGTATAACTTGTTTTGGCACGTGCTGTAATAGAATTACTGTTCCCAGGCGTTCCTGTATCAGTATTCTCAATATTCAATCTCAGGACAGATATTACACTGAATTACATCATAAAACGGGACGTTTTCAAATGTATGTCATCATCTTATCATCTGTTTAGCCTTTTCCCAACTATATTGGGGTTGGCTTCTAGTCTAGCCGGATGCAGCTGAATACTTGTATTTTACATGAAGTGACTGCCTATCTGACCTCCACAGGTACAGTACTAGGTAATACGATACCCCTTGGTAAAATGGTTTTCTGACTTGCGGCCCACTGACTACCTGTAATGACTGTCAAAGATCTAAAATTGACAGCCGGGACCAAAAGCTTAACGGGCTTTCCGAGGCACGGAGGAAACTCGGTATGTAAAGGGTGGTCAACCATCCACGGACCAACCTAGGCAAGCGCGGCTTAGCCTGGAGATCGACCCGAGCGCCTGTTATCTTTAAGTCACATGTTTCCGTAAGTCATTGACGTTCGATATTCAATGAAAAAAAACTAATAGGCAATTTTAAGCATGATCATTTCTTCATTATTAATAATGAATGGCAACAGCTGACTATTACAGTTCACAAAGTGTTCTTACAAAATAATGTAAGAATAATTAAAATCAACTTGTATTTACATAGCCAATCAATGACCCCTCATTTTATACAAAAATAAAATATTAAGGGAGGCTTCCCATACATGGAACTGAAGCTAGAAAATATTTTTTTCATCAAACCTTTACTTGCGGGATGTTTATAGATAGGTCTTTAAAATGAAATTGAGGTTCCTACAACCTTTTTTTCTCAAATTAAATCGTTTGAAAGATAGACACTTACAAAGTGGTAAAATGTGTCCCCCTCCTCTAATTTCTAAAGTAAGAGGAGGAAAATTCTGAAAAAATTAGGATTGTAGAACGTAAAAAAAACTTTCAACGAAAATTAGTTTGAATAAGATTTGATGTTTAGTTTTTGAGATATGGGATGTTTTTTTAGATAATTTTAGTTTAGTTCCGGAAACACGTTTAAGGTATACCAAAGGTTAATGCTAGTTTTGGATATGATGTGAACATAGTCTGTTAGTTTTAACCAAAAGACGGTGCGTAAGCCAGAACCTAGTGAGTCCAGTTAAAGCTCAATAATATGTCTAAATAAGAGAGTAAGTGTGCCCAAGAGCTCCACGAGCTCATTCTACCATCTCCCTTCTTCCATCGGGAGTCCAGACGCACTGCAGGTTATCAGCCATACCCTTCGACGTCCCACACATTCGCACGAAGCGCTTTGCTACATCTTTAATTATGCGCACAGCCAAGGAGTGGAATTCCCTGCCTGCGTCAGTGTTCCCAAGTTCATGAAGACGCGAGCTCAGTCCTGTTCTAATTTTAAACGCATTATACCTACTATTACCATTTTCAGATGGGTATTAACTGTACGCAGTAGACCTGAGCCCACCAGTGCGCGCGGCCATGATGGCTTTCGAAATATTCAACGTTCCCTATGAGAAAATAGAACTGAATTTAGTGGAAAACGAACACAAGACACCCGAATATTTGAAGGTAAGAGGACATCCATTCCAAAGGCATTCTCCTGACCTCATCCCTTTATTTGGGGTCGGTGCAGCATCTCTTGACCCGACGCGACGGCAAACCTAAAGGAAATCGGTTGTATCGGTTTTCGAACAACCGGAGTCGCACGTACAATGTACATGTCTGTTAAAATAATTAATAAATAAATAAATAAAATTCATTTATTTCAGGAAAGATGCGCCCATACGAAAGCAAATTTCAAAAATTACAAAATTGAATTTCAGAAATTTTAATAACTAACATTTCATTTAAAATAAAATAAATAAAAATAGTAATGAAAATTGTTAGCAGGAATATTGACAGCCGTATACAAACAAAAAGTTAGCTTCATATATGGCTCTCAATATTCCATTGTCAGAATCATGTATTCGTCATAATGACATGTTATTTATTTGGTAATGACGTGTGATTCTGGTAATACGAAAACCTTTTGAAAAAAAATTTAGTTGCCGTTTTTGTCGTAGCTGGATTTTAGTTTTCAACTTAATTTTTTATTCTTTTAATCGTACATCTGTATAAATCTTTTTCTCAGTATTTATCTAGTCAAGTGATCACTTATTTAGATTAGATTAGATTACATTTTTTAGCCAATCCATCCGTCTTTAATTTGGTCTTCTCTATCTCTTAGTTTAAAAAAAACATACTGACTGTCTGCCTCGTTGTGTGTAGTGGTCTCGATGGCAACTGCAGAGCATGAGATCCTGGGTTCGATTCCCAGGCCGGGCAAGGTGTTATAAGGTTTCCCATCAGGAATTTTTCAGTAGCAGCCATGGAGTTTGGATTTGTGCCCGGTTGATTTCAATAGTCTCGCCGCCTATTACATGGGACTTAAAACATAACGGGCCAAATGTGGGTGTAGTGTGGTGGTTTAGTAGGTACACCCACATTTGGCCCGTTAGGCAGAGGTATACCTCTGCCTAACCCTTCGAGGATTACATGCGTGATCTTATGTTATGTTATTTTCTTTACAGTTAAATCCTCTGCACTCAATACCTGTAATGGTAGATGGTGACTTCATTCTCCATGACAGGTTTGTTATTTTAGTTTTGGCGGTGGGTTTTTTCAGTCCGAGCATCAGTGATCACTCACCTTGTCTTTTCAACCGACTTCTAATAAAGGATGAGGTTATGTATTCCACCAGCATCTTTTTAAGTCAAAAAAGTCATGAAACAAATAAAAGTCAGCAACTTCCGAAAGTAAAGTTTTTTTGCCACTTTTTAGTGTTTTTTCGCAAAAAAGTTTATAAGAATGTACCTAACATACGGGGTGTAAACAGACCCTTCACCAAGCCGTTAACCAAGCATTCTGTACATCAAACTAAGTAACTTTACGCAAAAATTTTTGCTGGGAAACGAAATTTTTTTTTTGGGGTCAAAAATCACATTTTTACGGTAAAACTCAATATAATGCGCCCAAAACTTATTGCTGATGGATGCATTGAATAGTAAACGGACCATGGAGGTAATTGGAGTAAAGTTAGAACCTTAAAAAGTAGTATTTAAAAAAAAACTTGTGAAAAAATTGGAACTTTGACCCCCAATATCTCCGTAACTAGAAGGTTCCCAGGTATGGTCCAGAACAAAAAAATGATCACAATGACGAGGAGAACAAGTGCCTTTCGGCTTCGTTAAGGGTCTTTTTACACCCTTTATACTGGAGCTTTAGTAAATTAATTCAATCTTGGCTACATGATTGTTACCGCTGATTCGAGGTGGCGCACGAAAAGACTACCTGGAAAGATATGGGGGAGACTATTGCCCAGCAGTGAGACATCCAATGTCACAAAAAAATGCTTGTTAAGTACTTACTACTGCTGATAACCAAATTTTCTCCGTTTTCAGTCACGCAATATTGGAGTATCTAGCTGATACCTACGGAAAAGACGACTCGTGGTATCCAAAAGACACCAAGAAAAGGGCACTGGTCAATCAAAAACTGTTTTTCGATACCTCTATTCTTTTTCCCAGATTACGAAACGTTACTGTGAGTATAAAATTTCACTATCTACAATGTGAGTTTTGTTTAGAATCCATTTGAAAATGTTAAGAATACCGTATCTTTCATGATAATACTTGAAAGTTTATTGAATATCTTGAAGATCTGACTCGGGTCGATTTTCAGATTCAGCCGCGGTTGCCTAGGTTTGGTCCAAGGATGGGTGACCACCCATTACATACCGAGTTTCCTCTGTACTTCGGAAATCACGTTAAGCCGACGGTCCCGGCTGTCATTTGTAGGTCTTTGACAGTCGTTTCAGATGTCTCAGTCGGTGTCCCGAAAGTCTGACAACCAGTCTTTCGAAGGGTTATCGTATGTACCCAGTATTAACTGGGTTGTGGAGGTCAGATAGGCAGTCGCTCCATGTAAAATACTGGTATTCAGCTGCATCCGATTAGACTGGAAGCCGACACCAACACAGTTGGGAAAAAGCCAAGCAGATGACGATGATGTGTGCCAGTGTGTGTTACGATTTGTATAACTGACAGAGAGATCGATGGATCACGAGGATAATTAATCTAGTTTTTTTTTTTTTGTAGTCCCATAGTAGTGGAGGGAAAGAAAACCATAGAACAGAAACTGTTGGACGACATTGATGAGGCGTATGGTTTCTTTGAAGAATTCCTAAACCGAACCACTTATCTAGCCGCAGACCATGTCACTATTGCCGATGTGGCTGCACTAGGTAACATGACGACTTTGGAGTTTATACTTCCTGTAGACGCGAAAAAGTAAGTAAATCTTATTCTTTAGTATAATTGCTCTCAAACACAGTCAGTGACCTCAGAGTTGTCACCCACGATGCCGTGACAGTCACGAAGTTTTGGAACAGCAAAATTCGAAGTTTATCGTGCCAGCAACATGAAGAAGAAAAAAGACACTTCTGTGTTAGATGTTATCTGCTTTTCACTAGTTATGTCTAAGATTCATATAATAAGGGGGCAGCCCATTGCCGTCCACTGAGTCAAATCCAGATTTCATATCGCTACTGATTTTCTATCGGGACTAACACCTTTTCTGATGTTGGGATAAGATGCACTTTGAACAACAATCAACGCTGATTCAACACTGAAGACATTATAATTAATAATTGTAAGAAAAAATAAAAATGTACAACTACCAAAACGGTCACAGGGCGTCAAAAAATTCGTCCACATCGCTATCAACAGGAAAAGTGCCCAAAAGGCTAATATAATAATGGTTGATTGAGATACCACAGGAGCTCGTGGCTAAATAATAACAGCCGCTCGAGTCGATAAGCTGAGCTTTGACAGTCGTTACAGGTAGTGGCCCGAAAACTGACAACCATTCCTACCAAGGGGTATTGTATTACCTTGTACTAACTGGGTTGTGGAGGTCAGATCGGCAGTCGCTCCATGTAAAATTCTGATATTCAGCTGCATCCGGTTAGACTGGAAGCTGATCCAAACATAGCTAGGAAAAGGCTAGGCAGATGATGACGGCGACGACGATGACGTTCACGAGATAAAATAAATCTAACATAGCTTGTTTTCAAGACACCTCCTCAAAAAATGACTTTCTTATTTCAGGTATCCCAAAATAACCGCGTGGCTGACCAACTTGAAGAAGACGCCATATTGTAAAAAACAAAACGAATCTGGAGCAGCTCAGCTTGATGCGTTTTTAAAGAATACTGTATCCTCATCCTAGATACTATGTAATAACGGTTTTGATAAGAATTGGTTTATGCTCAGGAATTTTGGTCACTATGTCGAATAAATTCTCATAAAATGCCCTAAATGTCTAGGCATAAATCAGCACAACTTCTGACAGATATCCAGTATGTGGTGAGTTTAAATATTTGACTCTAATAAAGGCGACAATACAATAGCCTTGATGCTGAGCTCTTTTGTTTCATTTACTTACATGTTCATGACTGACTGCGTGATTGACTGGCTGACTACCTCATTGAAAGAAGTTGCAGAGTCCAAGCGACCTAAAATATATATATCTTTTTAATATCCCGTATTTTCCCACTCCTGAGCAAAGGCCTCCCCCATTTCTTCCACTTCTCATGATGGTGTGCCTCTTCTCGCCACTCGCGACGAAGCCATCCAATTCGTCCCGCCATCTTCTCTTCGGTCTACCGCGACCCCGTCTAGCTGTTTCAGGAATAAAATATAGGATTATGAATGTCTAACACGTTACATAAATGAGCACTATTCGAAGATACCAGTAGTCTATCGCTCCGTTGGTGGGTGTCAATGCCATCACCTCACAGGCAGGTTTAGACCTACCTTCATTATAAATTTACAACGGCATGAGCTATTCCCAAACTACTCTTCACTTAGTTCGTGCTTATATGAGAGAAGAACATGCGTATAAACATTTGCGTTCTACCTTTTATACGCCTGTTGAAAAAACAAGGCATTCAATTTTGTTTTCACATACTCTAGTGTAACGTTGCTCGTGGCGTAACGGAGCCCGTGGCTTAATAATAACAGCCGCTCGGTTCGATCTTTAGGTTAAGCCGTGCTTGCCTAGGTTGGTCTGTGGATGGACCACCCATTACATACTGAGTTTCCTCCGTGCCTCGGAAAGCACGTTAAGCCGTTGGTCCCGGGTGTCATTTATAAATCTTTGACAGTCGTTAGGTAGTCAGTGGCCCAAAAAGTCTGACAACCAGTCCTACCAAGGGGTGTCATATTACCCCGTACTATCTGGGTTGTGGAGGTCAGATAGGTAGTCGCTCCATGTAAAGTACTGGTATTCAGCTGCATCCGGTTAGACTGGAAGCCGACCCCAATATAGTTGGGAAAAGGCTAGGCATATGATGACACTCTAGTGTAACGTTGCTATGCTTTTTTTAATAAAACGTTATGTTTAGTGCTTTTATGTTTTTTTTTGACGCATGCTCGTAGTCGGAACTAACGCAAATTAACCAACTAAATTCTCAAAAAAAATGTACCATCAGCGCTCTCTTGATAATGTCATTCAAGTGCCAAAAAATCTTTGAACACACGACGACACATTAAGCTATACATTTCCAGTATAACATGGCCTCGCATTGTATAGATTTCTCGTACAATGAGAGATCCGCATAAACTGGATTTGTATGGCTAGATTGGTCGTCGTGCGAATAATTACACAGTCCGCAGAAAACAAGGAGTTTAATTTCTTTTTCACCGCGTTCTTCAAAGGTTATTTACGATGATGGTCAGATAAACTACCGTAATAATAAATCAACCACATGATGAGAACCTCGTGAAAGCCGAGAAAGATAAGCAAATCAAGTATCTTGATTTGACTCACGAGGTTGTCGACTTGTGGGATGTGGACTCAGCGATCATTGTGCCGATAGTTGTATCAGCCCATGGCTTAATTGCCAAGAGCTTTGACCAACATCTGAGGAGGCTCTCGTTAGGCAGCTGGATGAAGGGCTTGATTCAGAAAGCGGTACTCCTGGACACGGCTCGTATTGTTAGGAGGTTCCTATTTCCCTTTCCGTGTTCAACTGGCGACACCGGTCTCGCAAAATCCACACGCTTTTGTTTTACTACGGAATCCTACGATCCCGTGTTCAATTCGCGTCAACTGAGCACGCCTTTGTGATCAAGTGGCGCTGGGTAAGGTTTAACAAAATCGTGTGCAGTTGAACTGAACACTTCATCAGATGATATTTAATCATCTATACATTTTTCATTTCTCATTTAGATTCATTGGGATAAATCACGTTTCTACTAAATATCCTTTAATTACAATACAGTCGACGGAGCCCCGCTGCGCGGGGCTCCTATTTCTGTCTGCAGGGTTTAAAGGAACCTAACTAACCGAACCTCGGGGTGCCCCTGACGTCGACCGTCTAAGGTTAGGGTTTCTGTCAGGCGTATGGCCAGTTGAACACGGAAAGGGAAATACGCAACGTTGCTTGATCACAAAGGCGTGCTCAGTTGACGCGAATTGAACACGGGATCGTCGGATTCCGTAGTAAAACAAAAGCGTGTGGATTTCGCGAGACCGGTGTCGCCAGTTGAACACGGAAAGGGAATTACGCCTCTCTGGAGCCCTAACCGCTGGTACCTTGGACCCTGTTCCCGATACCGGTGGGCTACTATTTTTTATATTTTTAAATGTTTTTTATATTGTTTTTTCTAAGGAATATTTAAAAATGTAATTGTATTTGTACAGAAATGAATAAAGGAATAATCAACCTCACTGGACTCAGCGATCATTGTGCCGATAGTCGTATCAGCCCATGGCTTGATTGCCAAGAGCCTCGACCAATACCTGTGGAGGCTCTCGTTAGGCAGCTGGATCAACGGCTTGATTCAGAAAGCGGTACTCCTGGACACGGCTCGTATCGCTAGTTGGTTCCTCTCTCTGGAGCCCTAACCGCTGGTAGCTTGGACCCTGTTCCCAATACCGGTGGGCTACTATTTTTTATATTTTTTAATGTTTTTTATATAATTTTTGTTGATAAAAATATTTAAAAATGTAATTAGTAAGTAAGAAATATGAATAAACGAAATCAACCTCTTTGTATACAATAAGTTAGTGTAAGAAGACTTGATGCCTGTCAAATTGATTGGAAAGTGTTGTTGTCATCTGCTGTTGTGTAAATAAATAATATTATTGTTCGTTGCTATATTGTTGTTAGAGGTTATTAAAAAGAAAAAGGGGTTACCTATTAAATATGTTCAATGGTCAGTTTTTATCTACATAGTCTAGCAATGATACAACTGTATTAGTAACTAGTGACCAGCATTGTGAGTACAGAACCTTTTACTGTTTATCGCACGGCGCCGCCTATCGGGTCCAAAACTGTATCTAATGTAGCCAATATTTTAAGTTAACCATAAAGTTCGGTACGTACCCCTTCGGGGGTCTGACACATAAACCTCCGCTGGCTTGGTAGATACCCCCGAAGGGGTCTGCGTTTAAGTCATCCGTCATCCTCATTATTTATGTAAATATTTAATATTCTGATTATCAAATACTATGAGTGTGCGTTAATTAAGAGAGTTGGATAAAAAGTTCATATGACATCGCCATTAAAACTTCAGTATTTAGCGCGCAAGTTTCTTAATTTATCCTTATAAAATCCAAGTGCGTAAATACGGTCATCGCCATTTTGACGGCAGTGCCGGCCGAGGCTAAAAATCATAAAAATTGTGGTTTTCGGACATCCAAGCTCCACTATGTTGGGAATGATTAACTCGTCATTAAATTATGTGACGAATTAATTCATAGTTCAATTTAAATAAGCAGTGGTAACGATGAATTTTGATATCTAAAGTCGAAGTTTCGCGCCAATCGTGCGTGTTTACATTTTTATTTTTCACATTACATCACACAGACGCGAACAGATTCGATAACAAATATGACAAATATCATTCCAAATATTATAAACAACATGAAAATGCCCAGATCTTAGCGTAATTTACTAATAAGGGACCAATAACTCGTAATATTCATTACCTCTCCTCAATTTGTAATCGAAATAAACGGCAATTTTTTTTTTTTAATTGCTGCTTTTTGTGGATCGATTCGTTTTTTGTAAATTTCGATCAAATCGAGAAATTTAAGAAATCGATAGATGGAAATTAAAATAATTTTGTTTTAAGCTTAAAATACAATAATATTTTTTAAGCTTTATAATGGTAATTTTAATAGTTTTTCGTACATTATAGGTACTAAAACCGAAACAACAAACAGCACAGAATGATCTATGGCTAAATTCGCGCCATTTTTTTTTTCAAATAAAAATTTAAGTTATGAACGCATTCGCTGTTCAAATTACATTGTATTTTACTAGATAATTTATAGTATTTTTTATCTACACTAATATTATAAAGAGGAAAACTTTGTTTGTTTGTTTGTAATGAATAGGCTCAAAAACTACTGGACCGATTTTAAAAATTCTTTCACCATTCGAAGGCTACATTATCCACGAGTAACATAGGCAAAATTTTATTTTGGAAAAAAATAGGGTTCCGTAAGATATTTTGGGTTTTTCGGACACAAGGTGTAAAAAATCAACCAGAAAAGTTACTTATCTTGCGTACGCTGCCTAAACTATAAAAGATAGAACCATAAAATGTTGTAATTAATTGTAGATCTTATAAATATCTACAAAAAAGTTCGCGACACACTATACCTATCTATGTCGAGTGAGGCACAACAACCATTTTTTTATCTTGAATTTTTTTTAGACTACAAACTTCTGTGCCGATTTCAAAAATTCTTTCACCATTAGAATGCTACATTATCCCTGAGTAACATAGGCTATATTTATTATTAGAAAAAAATAGGGGGGGGGGGAGGGTTAGGGGAAAATAAATGTCCACCCGTGCGAAGCCGGGACGGGCCGCTAGTATTATATAAATATGCTTTTATTTAACTTCCCGTGTTAGTAAGTATTGGTCAAATCTTGCAACTGAATTTCAAACCAGTTCCCCTATACTGATTGAGCTGAAATTTTGCACATGCCTTTGGTTCTGGTGACCATACATTTTTATGACAAACATTACTATTAGTCTTGCAGACAGGATCGTCTCCTCGCGACAGAACTCCTCAACGGTTAATAGCGCGGACACGAAACTTTTTATACGCTTTTAATTTTGATAGATATAGATGATTCCTTTCATGACTTCATCCTGCAACCAGGATCGTCTTCTCATGAGGGAACTCCTTAACAGTTAATAGCACGGATACGGAAATTTGTATGCGCGTTCACATTTGACGAATATTCATGATTTCTATAATGACCTCATCCTGCAGCCAAAATCGCCTTCTCACGAGGGAACTCCTCAATGGTTAACAGCCCAGACACGAAACTTTGTATAGATACGCGTTCAATTTTGATGAATAAACCTAATTTGTATCGTATTTGACCTACAGCTAGGATTGTCTTTTCATGAGGACACTCCTCAACGGTGAATAGCATAATATAGTGATGCGGTATGAGAAATGTACAGAATACGACAAAATTAAAAATTCCGAAATATTTTTTTTTTTAATGACTTCTTAATTTTATTTTTTATTGTTGTTGTTCGGTTGGATATAGAATGCCCCTGGGCATTCTATATCTTAGGCACAGTAAAAATTTATTTGGTTCCCAAGATGAATTTTATTTAGTCTACAAAATTGGGTTTTGTTTGGTTGAGTAATTGTGTTAGGTTGGATTGGTTATTGTGGGATTCACCACTTACAAATACTTCTTTTATCATCCTGTTCTTTCTCAAAAGGGCAAAGGCCTCCCCATGGCATTCCAATTTTCTTTATCTTTTGCCTTCTCCGACTAATACTTTTAATGGTGAATATTTTTTATACTTAATGAGCTTGGTTTAGTTGCAACCCAAAAAACTAGATATGAAATTATATTTCTAAGAAAAATACAAATGCGAGTAGGGCTCTTGCCATGAAGGTTCTGTCGCATAGTTGTTCACGGCTTCACTCAAGTGACACGGCCCACGGCCTATGATGCTAACCTGAACTTTGCAGTTGTAAAAGACGTTTTTAGAGTGGATAGTGAACCGCTTTCAAAGAATAAACTAACGTTTCTTTAGGATACGGCTTATGAATTGCCGATTGCGAAATAAAAGACAATAAGTTTGTCGGTCATCGTTACCGAGGCAGGCCCAAGAAACGCTGGCGTGTCGATTTGGACTCGTTCTTGGCTGATTGGCCAGAGAAGGCAAATCACCGACAGAGTAGGACAGGAATGGAAGAGGCTTTTGCTCAACAGTGGTAAAGAATAGGCTAAACAAGAAAAAAAGTTTGTCCTAATCTAACACAATAACCCAACCGACAATACGCTGCCAACAATTTATATATCTTTTGCGGATCAAACAATTTTTTTTTACCAAGATTCTATATCAACCTTCAGATATTTCAAAACAAAATTCTCAATAAATGATAATAGTAAATTATTACACTTATAAAGTAAGAATAAATGTGAAATGCGAGCGCATTCCTAATTTAAATTTTGAAACAAAAAAAAAGCAACCGTGCGTATTTATGTACAATTGAAAATCAATCCATTTCCAGATTTTTTATTTGCTTGAACTGTTAGACTTTATTTCTTGCCAAATCCCACGCTACTAGTTCAACGGAAAGTTAGGAGACTATCTATAAGTTTTTAAAAGAAAGATAACCATCAGAATGTTTTTTTAGAAGCAATTTTTTTTTTTTGTTATTGCATCTTTCTGTGTTTCTTATCATTTATAAATCTCCTTCTCTTGAAGTCAACCAAAAACATCGAATTATTACTAAATGAAATTATGTAAACAGATAGCTTGAAAAAGTTAATTTAAAATTTAAATAATTTTTTGAAATTATACCAAAGAGTTTTTATTCCGTTTCAACCTTTTTTTTTCAAACTTGATTTCAATTCAAGTATCGATTAGGCTGAATTCAACTTTTTAATCGAATGATGAACCTTGGGTTTACGGTCAGCACTAAGATTTTTTAGTTATATTTGTCAAGACTTTGATCGTGTTTTTTATGAAATTATGTATGAATAATGGTAAAAATAAGAACGCAGATAGTTTGTTACTGTCTTTATTTTGCCCTTTTGAGTTGTTTTAGCAAACGAGAACTTTTCTATGTACATTATTTCCAGCGCAACTAAGTTACCTATTTTTTGGAAGGGTGTAGCGGTACGTAATTTACACATATTTGGAAATAGACTGACGCCGTTTTACTGATATCAACACGTTATTGGAGATATTAACCATAAACTTATAGTATGAAACAGCTTCCGCGACATGTTTTTCATTAAAAAATCGAATGCTGAAAGTTCACGAAAATTCTTGAATTTCATGACAATTCACATCTCCCCGCCGATTCAGCTGGTGTGTCATGTGTCAAAATCTTGTCGAGCATAGTGGTTAAGCATCTAGCAGTAGAGCGGTGAAAACTGCGTTCAAATCCAAGGAATAGTTTGCGTGATGCGCGTACAAACTTACAGACAGAAAGACAAACACAAATTCTAAAAACTGGTGTTTTGGCTTCTGTTGCTCTAATAAAGACCCCCTATATACAATGTCGCCCATGCGCATGTGACCGCCCGTAATTTTCTGAATATTCATGAAAAAATGTCGAAAATAAACTTCAAAAGGGGGGGTCTATCTATAACATTTTTCATGTTATTCAGTTTTGAATTTTTTATGTAGAGTTTGTAGATTTGCTTTCTATTTTTTGACACATCTCAGAAGTTTATGGGTCGATTTGGATTCTGTTTATTATTTCTCAAAGCTTATGAGTGATTTTAACAGGTTAATGAACATTTTTACAAAAAATTATCGACTACGAAAAAAAAAAACGGTATCGAAGTCATTTTTTCGGTAAAAAATTGTGTATTTATTTAAAAAAAACTAGTGTAAGTCCATAAATTATCCCGTAAAAATCTGGCTCTTGCTTGTTTGTTTTTAAATCCATTATCATCCTCATTATTGGTTTAACCTTTTAGTACTCACTGCTAAGAGCAACATTCAATTGACTTTCACATTTTCTTTTCCTAAATTTGACTCATCAGAGTTTTAGAGTTTTACCTTGGATTTAGTTACAGTTAGGTATCAACAATGTTCTGTGAATTTGTAGCTGTTATGTAGTAGATTACAAGTAATGATTAAAAAAGTCATCCTATCGGGATAATTTATGGACTTACACTAGTTTTTTTAAAATAAATACACAATTTTTTACCGAAAAAATTACTTCGATTCCGTTTTTTTTTTCGTAGTCGATAATTTTTAGTAAAAATGTTCATTAACCTGTTAAAATAACTTATAAGCTTTGAGAAATAATAAACAGAATCCAAATCGACCCATAAACTTCTGAGATGTGTCAAAAAATAAAAAGCAAATCTACAAACTCTACATAAAAAAATCAAAATTGAATAACATGAAAAATGTTATAGATAGACCCCCCCTTTTGAAGTTTATTTTCGACATTTTTTCATGAATATTCAGAAAATTACGGGCGGTCACATGTGCATGGCGACATTGTATAATTTTTTTTTCAATATCTTCAATGTACAGTCATTGGCCTGTTACAATTTTATTATATTATGTATAGATATTTAGTACTTACTGCTCTAGTATCCTCAATCGTCACCATCATCAGCATATCAGCCCGGAATCACCCACTGCTGGGTATAGGCCTCCCCTTTTTACTGCCACACTTCCCGGTTCTGTGCGTCCCGTATCCAGGTGTTTACGACGACTTTGACGATATCGTCAACCCAACGAGCTTTAGGACGGCCCTGATTTCTTTGGCCAAACCTTGGCCATCACTATATCCTCAATGCTAAAGTAGAAAGCTTAATGAGTGTAAGGACTTAGGGCTCAGTCACCGTATCGCAGAGACAAAGAAATTAACCTTCAGGATGTAACCATAAAGTTGTTACTAATAAACGTAGGAGTAAAATACGTAAGCCATTGGGTACAGTGGTCATAACAGTTTGCTGCAGTTAACTGGTCATTGTTGGCAGTGTGTAACATGGTCACTCAGGAAGCAGGAACATTGTCGAAGAACAAGGACATTTTCTTAGATCATTGTACAAATGATTAAATAAAATTGAAGTGTCTGTTTGTAATTACAATATAACAGATTTTTACTAAATGCATAATATACGGTACTCATAATTTTATTTTTTTTTATTTTCGTCTGTCTGTTCCGGTTAATCTCCGAAACGCCTGGACCGATTTTGACGGGTTTTTTACTGCCAGGTAGCTGATGTTATAAGGAGTAACTTAGGATAAACTTATTTTAGAAAAAAGATTAGGATTCCTTGCAAAAAAAATTAAAATACATGAAATTGTTAACTAAAACCGATTGTAATGGGAAATCAGCTAGTAATAATATAAAACTTGAGAAACAAGCAGTCCTATCCAATACCATGTGCCATTCAATACTTGAATAAATTAGTTATTGGCATGGTTATTTGCGGTTTTCACCAGACTGTTAAGTTTTTGAGTTAAATTAAAAGCCTTTAGGTACAGCTGTAATATGCCAAAACTTGCTAACTGGGTAAACGTTTACCACGACACATGTAAGCTATTCCTTCGCTCATGAAATTTATTAGGACTCCACTGGACCCTCGTAATTCTAATTAGTGTTCGCCCTGTGGTCGAAATTAGACCGTAAATTAAGGTATTTGTTACGACATAATTATAAAGGGTGTAAAAAGACCCTTAACGAAGCTGAAAGGCACTTGTTCTCCCCGTCAATGCAATAATTTTTTTGTTCTAGACCATACCTGGAAACCTTCTAGTTTCGGAGATATTGGGGGTCAAAGTTCCAACTTTTTCACAAGTTTCTTTAAATACATGTTTTTAAAGTAAGATTTTTACTTTAAACACCTCCACGACCCCGTACTATTCAACCCATGAATCAAGCACAGTGTTCTGAGTGCGTTACATTGAGTCCTACCGTAAAACGTGATTTTTCACCCAAAAAAAAAAAGTCATTTCCCAGCAAAAATTTTTGCGTAAAGTTACTTGGTTTGATGTACAGAATGCTTGGTTGACGGCTTCGTGAAGGGTCTGTTTACACCCTGTATTATACATTCATTTTAGTTTCCTACCTAGTTAAATTTCACAAGAAGGAACACTCCTCCGTGCGCGCTATATGGCTAAAGGGGTCCTATGATTTTTTGACATATCTATATATGTTACGGCTAAAGCCGAAGTAAGATTATGCCTAGTTCTAGTCGGCTGTACCTAGGTGCGGCCGGTAACGGTTTGTTATAAGACAACCAATTTGGATATAGCGCTCGCCGCCGCTCGGCTCGCGCGCGTTTGGTCACAGTTCTAACCTAATACACTTGGTCGGTGTGTCCTAGCAATAAAAAGGTAGTTACCGGCCGCACCTTGGTATAGGTGGCTAGAACTAGGTGTATCCTTACTTCGGCTTTTAGCTGTAACATATACAATAAGGTATAACATAATAAACGCAAGACTTGTTGCTTATCCTAAGAGTTCTTGAAATTCGCAAAAAAATATTTGACATTCTATAGGAAATGACGCGATCAGCTGATGACATATGATAAAACTAAAAAAAAGTTATAAATTTCCAAAAGTCATAGAACAAAAGTCGTTCAGTGTCATATTCTGAGACACCACACGAGTGCTCTTGCGTCTGTTATGTTACACCCTGTATAGTTTATGAATCAGGTTCTTATAGGGTGACTGTATTTTTAGTAACCGATACTTAAACACGTGATTGATCTTATGATAACAAACAACTTTCCCAAAGAAACATTTCATATGGGTCTCCCTTGTTTGACCGAAAGGCATTTGACAAATTTTCACCACCCAAAAAATTTTTCGCGTAATTTCATTTGCCAAATTATTACTTAGCAAAAAATCTATTCACAAAAAATTGTAACGCAAACCTAATGTTTGGGAAGTGAACGTTTAAACTTATAACTTGTTTACCAACAAGTACTTTTAACATTTTTTATTTAGTCAAATATTTCAGTTGGAATAACAGTTTTTACGCAAAATCAAAACAAATTCTAAACAGGTTATAATAATATGAATATTAACTATTATTTTTTTTTAGTTAGTAGCGTTTTTTTTCCATATTTTTTTTTCTATATAATGTAGTCGTTCCTGGAGGTCACAGTTTTAACCAAACCTAACCATTTTTTTTTAAAATAAGTAATTATCCTAATCTAAATAGTTCAGTTCCGGGTAACCTACTAAATAAAATCTTTTTTCTATTAATGAAAGTCGTTTCTGGCACTCGCCGGCCGCTGCTGCGGCACCGCTCGCTACGCTCGCTCGGCTCGTGCGTAGGGGGTCACAGTTTTAACCTAACCTAACCTACCCTTTTTTTGCTTTAATATTTTTCGTCTTAACAAATCATTTCACCAAACGTTTGTTGTCTGAAGATTGTTTGCTGTAATAAATCATTTGAGTAAAGACCAAATGCCATAATGACATTATACTTGGTAATATTTTGCCAAGTAAAAACTTGACCAAATAAAAATATGCGTACTAAAATCATTCGAAATATTGCAATGGTATAAAAAAAAGTTGGTAAAATTTGTTTGGGTAATGAAATTTGGTCAAAATCTTTTCGGCAAAACGGCAGGCTCCCAAACATTTCATATACATTCGCGCGAGTTTCATTCGGCTGTTGTGTTAAAAGTGAATGAGTATAAAAAAAAAAACTTTGGGAAAGTTGTTTGTTATCATGAGTAAAATCACGTGTTTAAGTATCGGTCACTAATTACTTACCAGTCACCCTATATAAAACGCATTTCAGATGGTTGTGAAACTTTACACAACGGAGCTGAGTCCCCCCGTGGTTGCAGCTATTATGGCTTGTGAGATCTTCAATGTGTCTTTCGAGAATGTAGAAGTTGATCTCGAAGATAAGCAACATAAGAGCACAGAGTTTTTGAGAGTAAGCTATTTGTCTGTTTGTGTTTATTTTGTTTCTGTTATGTATGTAAAGTCTGGGAAATTAATTGTTTATGAAATTGAGTCCCTACTTCAATTTGCTGTGATTCAGCCGTTTCATACGACGATCAAGGGATTAAAGTAAATAAACGGACTGTTTAAGTTGGTCAATTTACTAAACAACTAATTTTTCTGATAACACCAAAATGTTATTAGACGTAATCCACATCGTGACGAAAACCTTGCTCTTTATGAAATACAGAATCCGAAGTATAATTATCCGTAATAATTATGCGTTCGACCATCAAAGACCGCCTTGATGCACAAAAGCATACTTTGCATGGCCCCAAAAATATTTAATAAATTACCAAATGGAATTAAGGACTCAAATATTATTCAATTTAAAAACAAACTAAGACATCTATTATTGGAAAAATGTTACTATACTATTGACGAATTCCTTAATGATAAATTGTAAGAATTGACATTGATATTTATTTAATTTTGACATCGTAATTTTGACATCTTTTTTTTTTGTTTTGCTTGCTTTTTTCTGTTTTAAGTTATGATGTGTTTTGTTGCAATTATTTTATTTTAAAATGTTGATTATTCTTCTTTTTTATAATAATTACCTACTAATTATGTGAAAGAGTGTACACCTTTAAGGTAGATTTTTGAGGAACTAATTATTTATTATTAAGATCTCATGTAAAATGTACCAAAAATCACACCAATAAATAAATTTGAATTTTTGAAAATTTGAATTTGAAATTTGAAGGACTTTGTATCTCAGCGCATAGTTTTAACAGTAACATTCTGACTTTCAGATAAATCCGCTGAAAACGATTCCTGTACTTGAGGATGATGAGCTGATAATTCATGATAGGTTGGTAGCATTTTTACTGAAACTTAGGCGCTGAGTAGATGTTGAACTAATTGTCCACCAAACAACCGCAGAGCAACCAATGCATGAAAAAACAACGCAGGAACCAATGGACTGGATTTTTCAGAGGTCAATTCTGTCAGAATGCTGGGCTGTGAAGAAGATGGATGAAGAGGGAGAATGTTGAGGGATGTGTGGTATGACAAGAATGGATAATTTAAGGAATGAGTATATTAGAGGAAGTTTGAAAGTGGCGCCAGTTACAGAAAAGTTGAAAGGGAAACGACTGTCGTGGTATGGGCATGTGATGAGGAGAAACGAGTCGCATGTGACCAAAATTGTGATGAATATAAATGTTGATGGATGGAGAAGGAGAGGAAGACTATAAAAAAGATGGAGAGATTGTGTGAGGAAAGATATGAAGGAAAAAGGAGTAATGATAGCGTGACGATTGAGAGGGGAGAATGGAAGGACAAAAACGTGTTGCGCCGACCCCAAATGGCAAGGGAGAAGGGCAGGAAGATAATGATGGTCGCTTCTGTCCGGCAGACAAATTTTAAAAATCCTTCATTTGCTCAGTGCCAAAGTAGTTAAAATGATGGCCCAGTGGTTAAGTCCTCGCATTTACGAGATATATCAAAATCAAATCCAACTCCATCTTGTCAAACGAGTTTTCAATTCAAAGGTCAGTACTTTCTACGTTTATCTTGGAGATCACTGACATCGATGAAGGAAAACATCGGCGACCAACAAAAGGTTTGTACAAGGCAGATGTGAGTTTCAACGCCGGGAGGGGGCGCCCTAGAAAGACATATACACTGATGAGGTTATTTATGTTGGTGAGGTTCTTCTGAAAGGCCAGGTGCGTGTTGGCCGGATGTATGAACGTGGACGAGGGTGAATATGTATGGATTATTACATTACCCCCATGAGAAAAAGGCGTGAATTTATGTTATGGGTAAGGTATTGCTTTGAAACCTGGGGGCTTAAATGGCCGCTTTAGCAGAATCATAATAGAATAATAAATGTAATAATATTTATTCTTGGACATTTTCTGTACTATTGCACCAACTGTTTTGTCTCTGCATCTCCCTAAGGTAGACTGGTAGAAAATGCCCAAGTCATTAAGTCCGCCTTTGTACATTATGTGCATAATGTTTTAATAAAAAATATTTCTCTTAAAATGGTCACAGATGCTGTTAATATTATGAATTGTCACGTTGTGCCGGTGTGGTCTCCATAGAGATCTACGCTTTGGAATGGGCAACTACAGTACCTTCACAAGTTATTGTGTCTGGGACTGTAGCTTCGCCCTCTTTGTTTTTCTGACATTCAAAAGTGCCTGTTATTGTCTAATTGAAATAAATGCTTTGAGTTTTGAGTTTTTGACCATTTTACAAATTGTACCGTAATTCATATTATTATCCTATTATGATTCTGCTAAAGCGGTCATTTTAGACCCCCTGTTATAGGCGTTATTTCGGATAGACAGTATAATCTGGTCTATTGGGATTCACTGTTGACTTTTGACTTCCTCATTCATTTTTACGTCCGGCCTTAAATTCTGTCAAATCCACAATTCAAACAAACTCGTGATTGCTCGTGGTCACGGTGAAATACATCCTAATTTATTACTTTGCCAATGGATTTATATTTTCTTTCTTATTCTTATTCTTTCTTATTCTTTATTGCACACAAAATAACGAAAAAAATACACATACAAATTGCAATAATATAGCTTATGTACAATGGCGAGCTTAACCCAGAATTGGGTTTTCTTACAGCAAACCAAATTTTGATTGCGAAATTTGCGTAAGAGGATATACCTATGTGCATTAACAGAACATCTTATTACTTAAATTAATAAATTTTATAAACTAAACTACATACATACAGTATAATATACGTAATACATACAATATATATACAATACAATGTCTATGTTATGTAGAATCCTATTTACCTACATATTGATCAATTCGACAGGAAATTGGGGGATTTTCCTTCTCTGACGGATATTTTGCTTCTAAATCATTTGTTACTAATTTCTTTTTGTTTCCGCTTTTCGCAGTCATGCTATATTGATGTATTTGGCTGATGCTTATGGCACGGACGAGGTATGGTATCCAAAAGACCACAAAACAAGGGCACTTGTTAATCAGAAATTATTCTTTGACACTACAGTTCTATTTCCGAGATTGAAGAACATAACGGTAAACGATTTTGTTTAGTAATTAAATTTATGCCATTGATCATCATGAAAAAGCCGATCAAATATGCAAAGATATGGTTGTGTTATAAAAACGAGCATTAATGTAAACTTGCTCCCCAATTGCGTAATACACTATCGATATTAGAATCCAACAGATTTCTTATTCCATTTCTTCATATGTTTGGAAAATTCAACGTAAATAACGCAATATAGTTGCACAGTCAAAGTTAAATGCACTGCGAATTGAACAGTGTTATTCAAATATTTTTGACCTAGTAATCTTTATTCCTAAATCAGTTCTTTATCTGAGATTTAAATGTAATGTATGTAAGTATATGTAAACTTTATGTAGTAGCCTGTGGGCCCATAAAGACTGCTTTAACAGAATTATCTATCTATACACATAATAAAATCGTAAAAATCCAATTCGATGTTCCGACTTGGCGCAAAAACTATTGCATAGATCCTGTTCAAATTTTGCACAAATATTCCTTACAGGCTTCTTCACATGTTAGGCTATATATTATCACGCTATTCGCTTAAGGGGGTGAGCAATATTGCATTATGTCAGTATCCTTCATTTGTTTGACGTTTCAGTCATGACAAGCACCAGAACGGCTATTTAAAGCTTATGTCAACAGAGAAAACAGCCTAGCGGGTTCTTGAACCTTCTGTAAGCTACGGGTTGCAAGTTCAAACCCCACTATTACTTTCACTTTTTGTAATTTGTTTGAATATTTTTTGATGCTTTTAGATTTCCATTTTGTTTTTGTCAGTTTTTGTATTGACATCGTTTGCATTTCCGTTTTTCTTCAAACGTTTCTCCAAAAAATAATAGAGAAGTATGGAACAAGATGACATGCTGCAAAGACCCCGAAAAAATTGGGATAACGGCAGGAGAATGATGATGATGATTTCTACAATAAGTTCTTGCTTTACTAGAAGTCTGTTTCCTTCTCGATTTGCAAAATATCAATAATCAATCGCAGTTTGGAATTTTATTTTGGAATTTTTTTGTTCTTTTATAGATTGGTATAGTGTTCAGAAGCGAGCATGAGGTCCTGGGTTAGATTCCCGGTCGGGCAATGTATTATTGAGTTTTTCGTGGAAATTCTCAGTAGCAACTACGAAGTCTGGTTTTGTGCCCGGTTGATGGTGTATCGGCACTATAAAAAGTACTACAGCAACATATAACAAAAATTACTACAGCGCCATCTATGACGCAGGTGATTAACTAAACATCGATATACGTCTAAATTCTGTCTGGGTCAAATAAATCGCCCAAATAAAGTTATCCGCGATTTAAGACTTTATAGAAGTTCCCGACAACAACTGTTGGGCAGTAGCCCACCAGACATTACACCCGTCTGGTCGGACTATCCTCCCTTTTCTATGGGGGATGAAGAACTTTACAACCTGTTCTTTATACCCCAAAATGGCAATAGGCTCGCTAAATATTTCATGGGAGTTAAACATAACTGACAAAATGTGGGTGTACTACCAGGTACATACACTCATCTGTTTTCTTATTAAAATATGTATTGAAAAACAGATAGGTAATTTTATAATAAACACGACGGTATAACGTTTTGTTTTTTTAATTAGCCTATTCTGTCCCACTGCTGGACAAAGGCTTTCCCCATTTCCTTTCCAACTCTCCCGGTGTTTTGGCTTCTCTGGCCAATCAGTCAGGAACGAGTCCAAATCGTCAAACCAGCGTTTGTTGGGCCTGCCTCGGTGACGATGACAGTCTTCAGGTACCTACTGTATGACTATTCTGGCCCATCTGTCCTGACCCGTCTGGAAATGTGACCCGCTCAGTCCCATTTGAACCTCTTACACTTATCGCCAACATCGGCGATGCCTGTCTTGGAGCGTATTGCGGTGTTGCGTATTCAATCGGTGATTTTTATGTTTAAAATCCATCGCTCTTTGGCAAACCTTGAGTTTGGACTTTTCAGCCTCCGTCAAAGATCATGTCTGGGTACCATAGCTTAGGATAGGCAGGCTACACAGGTCGACAAGTTTACACTTAAATGAGATTCGAAAGTATAACGTTTTCTAAGTAAAAGCGGTCAAGCCTAGCGTCTGTCGCAGTTTTAAATATTCTTGACTTAATGATTAGGCAACCCATTCGTTATAATTTTCATGTAATTTTTTTAGCCTTTATTGTCCCACTGCTGGGCAAAAACCTCCCCCATTGCCTTCCATTCTTCTCTCCGTGCGGTTTTCTTCGTCCAATCTGTCAGAAACGCTTCTAAGTCGTCACTTCAGCGTTTTCTAGACCTCCCTCGGCGACGAAGCCCGTCTTCTGGCATCCACTGCGTGACGAGTCTGGCCCACCGGTCCTGATGCATTCTACAGACGTGGCCCACCAATCCCACTCCAAACTAGCAGTCTTATCGCCCACATCAGCGATCCAGTTTTTGAGCGTATTGTGGTATTGCGAATTCTGTCGCTGAACTTAATACCCAATACGCTACGTACCATCGCCATTTGGCCAACCTTGAGTTTGGACTTTTGCGACTCGGTCAGGGACGAAGTTTGAGCATTACGGTGCTCAAACTTGGTCCCTGACCGGTTAGGATGGGCAGAATGCACATGTCGATGAGATTGCGCTTCAGGGATAAAGGTAGGTCACCCTTCATCAGCGACTTCATGGACCAGGAGCTCTTCCAGGCGTTCTCGACTCGGCAACTCTCAAACTCAAATGTACTCATCGATGTAGTGAATTTCTTGCCCATCTAAATTTAGTTAGTAGACGTCCGCTAAGAACGGATTTTGCGACAGGGCCGGATTAAGGGGATCTCAGGGCTCTCGCAAGTTTGTATGAAAGTCCTTCATTTTTTGTGCTACAAACTTGAAATTTGGCAGGGAGGTAGTAAATAGTCAGTAAAAGTCTGCTAAGAACGAATTTTGCGGATTAAGGAGGTCTAAGGGCTCTCGCAAAAGTCTCTTAATGTTTTAAATCAAAAGCAAAATCTCACGACATCTCACCAAGGGGAGAGGGGGGGGGAGTTGAAAAATCGCCAAAATTGCCTCACGTAATTAATGGACGCCCCCTAACCCAAGCATCTCCTTGCTTAAAAGGTGATCTCCAAATCATGTGTGTGATAATTTTATGTGCCTAATTGAAATAAAAAATAAATTCTTTTTTTTTAACACTTTTCCCGACCCGGGAATTGATCCCAGGACCTCATGCTTAGTAGTCGCGCTTGCGACCACTCGAGGCAGTCTTACAAATACATTTTCCACGCGAACGACGTCGCGGGCAACAGCTAGTATTAGAATAATAATACGAATCAAGTTAAAAATTTTAAAATGGTCGCAGTCGCAGTTAATATTATGAATTATCACTTTGTGAGCATTTCACATCAGTCATTTTAGAACTCCTGATGTTTTTCTGAACTGATCTATTCAGATTTTAAAGTGCGTCATGCTTGTTACCTCTGAAATATGAAGAACAATTGGTCCATTAGGTACTAACAACCTGTTCCTAACTTAACAAGCAACCAGTTTTGTGTATGCAAGCACCCAGGCCAATATTTTATCCATGGTTAGTTAATAACTTAACCAACCATCTACCTATTTTAGTTTAGGGTTAAGCTTATATTCATGTATTATGTTGTTCATCATATTAATGTTTACACATCACAAGCCTCGACATTCCAGGAATATCAGGTTCCTTGATTTCGTGAATCAGGCGAAGAGTTATTGGGTTTTTCCGTTAGGAATTTCTTAATAGAAGCCCGGAGTTTGAATGTGTGCCAGATGTATGGCAGCAGTTTCCATTTTATGAATAATCAAACCAATACATAAGTAAAAATATTTATTTGTTTAACGTCCTTTTTAATTATTCAAATTGTACAAAAAAAAATCGTTCATTATTTACAATAACTAAGCATAATATAATATTAAAAAAAAATATTACGCCTAAATATCTATATACAAGGTGTAACATAATAAACGCAAGACATCCCGTGTGGTCTCTCGGACCATGAAACTGAACAACTTTTGTTCTACGAGTTCTTCGAAATTCGAAAAAAAAAAAAGTACTTTCTATAGGAATTGACGCGATCAGCTGATCAACATGTATGGTAAAACAAAAAAATAAGTTACGAATTTCCAAAAGCCATAGAACAAAAGTTGTTCATTTTCATGGTCTGAAAGACCACACGAGAGGCCTTGCGTTTATTATGTTACACCATGTATATAAAAATCAATTGCTGTTCGTTAGTCTCGCTAAAACTCAGAAACGGCTTGACCGATTTTGATGAAATTTTGCATGGTTGTTCTACATAGGTCAGGGATGGTTTATAAGGTAGTAGGTAGGTGGTGGGTAGGTAGGTAGTAGGTAGGTCGTAGGTAGGTGGTAGGTAGGTGGTAGGTAGGTGGTAGGTAGGTAGTAGGTAGGTGGTAGGTAGGTGGTAGGTAGGTGGTAGGTAGGTTGTAGGTAGGTGGTAGGTAGGTGGTAGGTAGGTGGTAGGTAGGTGGTAGGTAGGTGGTAGGTAGGTGGTAGGTAGGTGGTAGGTAGGTGGTAGGTAGGTGGTAGGTAGGTGGTAGGTAGGTGGTAGGTAGGTGGGCCGAGTAGTAAAAAATACAAAGAGGTAGTACTAGGTAGAAAAAAATGCATTGCAACGCATGCCGGGTACAGCTAGTTATTAATATGTAGGCGTAATATTTTCTTCATTGTTTTGGAGCAGATAAGACGAGTCTATTTCATGTTCACAAATAAAGAAACACTTTAAACTACAGTCAATCTGGGTGAGACGTCCAGAGTAAAACATGGAACCACACTGGTCATGACTCCCTCCGGTTGGCTGATTGCCCCACCAGGGCACAGTACCATTTATAGCAGCTCCTGTTGAAAATAAAAAAAACATTTAAAGTAATGCACCATACTTGTGTCAGAACTTAACATCACACCACGCCTGAAATCCTCAAAGGGTTTGGCAGGGGTGGCTCTAAGAGTCCTGGAGTAGAGACCGCGTAACGGCAACCGCAGCATTAAACGCTCGCAAAAGGGTATCTGGGCAAAACCGGATGTGAAAGACCTATGACCAGCTGTGGAGTGTGATAGGCTGAGCTGTAACCTATACAAGTACACGCACATTCCGTATTATTAGTACCTCGGCCGCATGCACGATGACCACTGGGCAATATTCTCCACACTATAGTGCCTACAGATGGACAGCGCCGCCGAGGCCGGCCCAGAGAGCGGTGGCAAGAGACCTAGATGTACTGTGAGGGCTGGATCGAAGTGGCGCGAGAATAGAGTTCGTGGAACGAATCGGGGGAGGGGGTCTACCCAACAGTGGGACAGTATGGGCTAAATAATAAATAAAATAATGTTCGAATCCCATGTAATACAGGGTGAGGCTGTGCCATCAACCGAACAAAAGTTTAGACTCCGGACTGCTGACAAATTCCCGGTTCTAAAATCTAATAACACTTTTGACCCAAGACCTCATATTTATCAGTTGCGACCACTAGACCAACGAGGCGATAATTGGGTGAGTTCTTGATGACCCCAAATACGTGCTGGGGGACATTTGTCTCTTAGTGAATCCTCCTCGAGGTTTTACTGTTTTATTGTGGCAATCTCTATTTTTTTTTTCTTGTCCACTATTATCCCACTGCTGGGCAAAGGCCTCCCCCATAGCCTTCCGTTCTTCTCTCCGTGTGATTTTTTCTGGTCAATCTCTCAAATACGCGTCTAAGTCGTCACGCCAACGTTTTTTAGGCCTCCCTCGGCGACGACGCCCGTCTTCTGGCAGCCACTGCGTGACGACTCTGGCCCATCGGTCGTGATGCATTCTATAAACATGTTGTTGTTGTTCTATAAACAATCTCTATGGAACTCTAAAATCGCCTGACACGTACCTTTAACTGTCGACCAGCCATCGTTGTATAAGTTATGAAAGCCCACATGATACATTCCTCTTAGGTAACTCCCGGCGACCAAGTCTTTCGGTCCAGTTTCTGTGAGCTTCACGAGATCGTCCACCTCCAACCAATTGTTGATCACTGTTAGGTAGGATTGTTCTGAGCTGCATACATTATAAGCATCAGTCCAGTTTAATGCAGTTGAGTGTAACTTGTAACACCTGCCGTTTCTTTCGTTGTAAGTGTACCCTATAAAAAAAGAAAAAAGTGAATTATACGTCGCAGATAATTGAGCATCTTCGTCACGTAAATTGCGGGTGAAGCAAGTCACGGAGCAATGACGGGATTAAACAGTTGTGTCATCGACACCAATCGGTGCTTCTAAAGTGTTCAAAGCTTCGTTTCGTACAGTTATCAAACCTAGATCTTTCTTCTTCTTCATAGATAATATCACATCATTGTCATCATTTAAATATTGAAATCGCTGAACTCCGTGATTTGTAGGTTTTTTTTTCTGCTAGGAAAAGGCCACCCCCAATTCACAGCAGGACCTTTATTCGGTCCAGGTCCTTTCATCACTTCTTTCTGGGCCAGCCCCGACTGTGCCATTCATCTCCCAGCACTCATTACGTGAATAATTCTAACAAATTACAAAACTGCATGCAGTATGTTTCCTTTTAGGATTATTTTTGGATGAATAGCATACCTAAATCAGGGATATTACATTGCTGGTTCCATTCCAAAGACTGGAGGGACTTCTTGCAAATAAATGGATACTTTCTATCACAGGGCACATCGATCATTTGACCACTCGAGTACAGGATTACACATTCTTCTATGCCTAGGTAATTGTTTGGCTCCCCTATCCTCCAATTGTGATATACATCCTCCACCCGCTTGCCTGTGAAAACGATGTTATAATAAATAAACAATAATATGAGCCCATTGTCTTACTGCTGTGTAAAAGATTTTTTTCCTATAGCGAAGACATCGTTTGATCCCCAAACTAACTCAATTTGGATGGAGTGTTTCTGACTTATTTAATACTAGCTGTTGCCCGCGACTTCGTTCGCGTGGTAATTTTGATGAGTATGAGTGAGGAAAAATAGATAGCCAATGTTCTTCCCCAGAATATAATCTATCTGCTCGCCAAAATTCATTACGATCCGATCAGCTGTTTAGTCGTGAAAAGGTAGCAAACAAACAGAGTTACTTTCGCATTTATAATATTAGTCTGGATTACTGGGTAAAATAAATTCTTCGCCTGATTCTTGTTCGGAGAAAACAAGTGTGACGTTAAGTTAAGGTAGGAGTTGCATTTAATCCAGTTTTCTTTACGTTATTTTCCCTAATAGCAAGGCGGTGGCAAGCAATAATCACCAGCGCTTCTGCAATAGTACACTTTAACTTACCGTCAATAGTCTCAAATCGTCCTTTTACTAATAAGTCTGATAGTCCCACATTCAGTGTCCACCATGTGGGCTGGGTACTGTTCCAATGGGAAATCACAGCATCAGCTTCAGCCTGGTTGTCTGGGAACCACAAAATGGCTCCTTCCAAAGCACACGCCCTTTTTGCATCAGGAAAATATTTGGGTATAGAGTTTATTTTATAAAAACTCTCTGTTGCTTCTAAATATTGATAGTCATTCCGAAAAAACTTTTTGTCCTTTTGTCCATCTGTGAAAAATATCACAATAGTTCATTTTGATACAAGTGGGTAAACTTTGTCATTGCAGTTGAGGCGAAATTCACACGAGGGTGTTATGGAGCCGAGCACTACATTGACAAATGCCCACGTGAATCAAATGACGTTTTTAAAGACACGAAAAAATAAAATAAGAGTTGCAATTCTCGACTCCATTCCAGCTCAATTGCAATTACAAACTTTCCCAACTTGTATCAAAATGTACTATTATTTGTGTGAAAATAAAACACTATTAGAAATATATGAAAAAAAATCCACGAGTTTGAAATACATTGCATGTTGAAACTAATAGCAGTGAGACAGGTTTCGAAGAAATGTATTGAAAATTATGTTTAATTTAATTAAAACAAGTCGATGAGCAAAATGGGTTTATTCTTGCTTGGCTGTCACACATAATAAAAAAATAACTTACATGAGAGATTTGAAGTAAAGTACACTAAAAGAAGGACTAATATTTTTTTTGAAAACATCATGAATGATTTACTGTCTGACTGTTCCCAATAACAACGATTGGCGTGAAATGAAGCAAAAGTATATTTTCAATTTTTATATATACATTCAGATACGTTTTATCAAATTTATTAAACACATAATATAAACAATACTGATAATAATTGCGATTGACATGACCAGGATGCATGACAATGTTATGACAGTTAGAATTATATCGTACCGGTTTCCTGTTGTTTTATAAATTTAGAGGCTAGGGGGAATACCCGAACTAATTACGTAGATATCGCAAACGCTTTTTGACCTTTTGTCCTCCAAATGATAAGACACTAAACTGTAAGTAGATTTATATGGAGAAGTAAGAAACCTACTTGGGATACTTCAGAAAGTATTGGAAATAATAATCTCCTCCTTTTTTGTAACTCGGTTAAAAAAGAACATTGAGTCGAATTGAATCTCCTCAAATGGTTAAAAAGACATTATTTTGTTCTTTTTCTGACTTTTTTGAGTTACCTTTTTTAAGTTACTTTATACCTAATTGTTTCCAATTTGAGTGTCATTGCTCATCAAAGTTTATTTCTTATGACTTTTTCAACTAGCTGTTCAGCCCACTACTTCATTCGCAATATTGACCATGACCAAGTTTCATACAAACTTTCAACCCTAACATTATGAGTAGGTACTTGCACTCGCGCCCCGCCGCACGCGTTCTCATGGATAGGTACCCAGCCAGTTCTGTTAATATAATTCCGTATTTAACTTTAATAATTTTCAGTTGACTAACATTTTAATGTATTTTCGCTAGCTCATTTTTTTTCTTGTAAGTATCTAATGCGTTTTTCTTGATTTTTTTTTTTACCATTGTTGGTGGTCTGAATGATTTCTAAAAGTTTGTCCATCTATTTTAATGGGGCCTTATATAAAGGGTGTAAAAAGACCCTTAACGAAGCCGAAAGGTACGTGTTCTCCCCGTCATTGCGATATTTTTTTTGTTCTAGACCATACCTGGGAACCTTCTAGTTTCGGAGATATTGGGGGTCAAAGTTCCAACTTTTTCACAAGTTTTTTTTTAAATACATGTTTCTAATGTAAGATTTTTACTTTAAACACCTTCACGACCCCCGTACTATTCAATCCATCCGTCAGCATAATGGTTTGAGTGCGTTACATTGAGTTTTACCGTAAAAGGAGATTTTTCACCCCAAAAAAAAAAGTCGTTTCCCAGCAATAATTTTTGCGTAAAGTTACTTAGTTTGATGTACAGAATGCTTGGTTGACGGCTTCGTGAAGGGTCTGTTTACACCCTGTATATATTAATAGCTCAGTATGTTTATTTTTTTCAGTATGCTTTAGTGGTTGAGCGGAAACCAACTATAAATAAGAAATGGTTAGAAAATATTGCTGAAGGATACGCGTTGATGGAAGTATTTCTTAGCCAGAAGACTTTTATTGCCACTGATTCCATCACGATTGCAGATATTTCAGTCTACAGTAATATGTCTTGTTTAGCTCAGGTAGTGCCCGTAGATGAGAACAAGTAAGTTGATCATAATAATTAAAACATTTCTGCGAGCAATTTTATCATTTTTGAAAAAGTTTTTGGCTGGACCAGGAATCGAACATTGATAAAGGAGTTGGCCAAAAAAAAACCCAGAATCGCCAGAAACTTCATATGTGCCGTTTTTATAGGCATAATATGTACATCAAAAATATATAATAATTTACTGCAAAAACGATGTAGTATACTAGATATTTATTGATCAATGAAACAATAACAAATATTTTTTAGATCCAGAAAAATCTATTGAAGCTGTGATCTATGAATTCTATGAAATGTTGTTATTACGGATTATTATATAATATTCTACGAAAAGATCATATAATTATGTAATATAATATGTATACATCAAACATCGTGATCAATCTCAAAACTCAGGATAGTCCGGTTAAGCAGACGACAATCTTCTTGGATGGCCTGCGAGAAGCCATAAAAAAAAACGTTCTAAGTCTTTATTTAAAATCCATGGCCTAAATCTATTATCTTCTCGTCCGAATATTGCAGTTCTTTCTTAGTTCTGGTGATTATTGATTCGATCTTTAGGTTAAGCCGTGCTTGTCTAGGTTGGTCTGTGGATGGGTAACCACCCATTACATACCGAGTTTCCTCCGTGCCTCGGAAAGCGCGTTAAGCCGTTGGCCCCGGCTGTCATTTGTAGATCTTTGACAGTCCTTAGTAGTCAGTGGCCCAAAAAGTCTGACAACCAGTGCCACCAAGGGGTATCGTATTACCCAGTACTAAGTGGGTTGTGGAGGTCAGGTAGGCAGTCGCTCCATGTAAAATACTGGTATTCAGCTGCATCCGGTTACATTGGAAGCCGACCCCAATGTAGTTGGGAAAAGGCTAGGCAGATGATGATAAAGATTATTCATTATTTTTTTTTACAATATAGTATAATAAAGTGATAGTGATAAAATAAAAGTCAAGAAAAATCAATGAAGTGTGATTCTCATATAGTATAATAACTTCTATACTACATGGTTTAGGAGGCTGATTTTTTCAAAACGTAATGGGTTTACTATAGCGAACCCATTTTTATACATTTCGTTGCTGGCGATTCTGGGTTTTTTGTCTATGAACTTTTGGCCATGTCCTTTGGCACATAGATAGCTTATAACTTGGTTTAAGACAGGATACTTTTTATCCCGGTAGTACGATCCCATTAAACAATTACCGAACCCCACGCGGGTGAAGCCGCGGGCATAAGGTAGTACAGACGCCAGCACATCAAGCTACCCGAAACTGTCAAATTTTCCCACTCAACCTTGAACTTAATGCTTTAGCGATAAAGTTGAGAATCTATTAAATAAATTTGACAGATTGTAGTAGCTAGATGTGCTGGCGTCTGTACATAAAACTCTTTGACATCGTATTTTCGAAACTAAGGAATATGTGTATCGACGAATGATGACGCACCGAGAGCTGTCCGGCCTTCTCGACGGCTAATGTTCTATCTTTTTGAACACGTTGTTCGCCGTCCAAAAAAAGCAGTTTTCACAAAGAACGCAAATATAACTGGCCACTTCGGAATGCTATATACTTCAGTAATGAAGGATATTATCTGTAGTAACTAAATCATTTCGTGTACCCTTTTCCAGCTCCCTGTATCTCATACCAACCCAAGATTTTTGCAGGATGTGACATAGTGAATTGTCATTTGTTTTTCACAGATTCCCAGAAACTACCCGATGGTGCAAAGAAATGAAGGAGCAGCCTTACTGTGTAAAGCATAATAATCCTTCATCAGCCATCTTTGGTGACTTACTGAAGAAGTGTCAAGCTTCTACATCAAAATAACGAACTTCTTCTTATTCTTTATCGTGTGGTTAGTGCCTAACCTGGTGTCGAGAGTTTTTATGCCGCCCATGGGCCTCTGGCTTGGCTTTACATGCCGTCAAGAAATATCTCTCAGGCATACTGGTTTCCTCACGATGTTTTCCTTCACCGAAGCAAGTGATAATTATACAACAAGCACATGAATCCGAAAAATTAGAGATACGTGCCTTGGGTTGAACTCGAGACCTATGACTTGGCAGTCCGACGGTCGTACCATTATCATTGCTATAATACCTTATCGCCATCATTATCACTTTAAGGTTCTTATTTTGTAAATAATAAAAACTATCTATACTTTAAAAATTAGCAATTTTTTCTGCTATTGAGCAACTTGTTATTCATTATTTAATGGCCTGGACACATCGCCACGACGGCGCCGCGCCGTGGTGTTGTGTCCAGGCCCTAATATTGCCACTGAGACAGGGGTCTCCTATTATGAAAGGGGGTTGGCCACCATCCGGGCCCAATGCTCTCTGGTGGATGATTGATGAAGATGAGAACAAAAAACAAAAAAAACTAATTAAAAAAATCCCAATCAAATTATCCAAATTTGAAAGCACGGGGGATCGCAAGTTTGCAAGTTGGCCTCAGACACCACTGCCTATAGAGAAGAAAAACTAATAATGTGGAAACCTTATGATGACTTGACAAACGTCTGGACGCTGTTTTGTTGAGCGAGTGTGGTCCTTAATCAACCCGAATAAAAAAATGGCTTTTGTCCCGCTGTGGAGAAAACTACAAGCTCTAAAAGAACAGAAATAACGCTCATATTATTAGTTTCTATTGGTTTTGTTAGATAAGCAGACCAGGGTAGGCCACATCTGCCGTATGTTGCAGCAGAATTTACCAGAACCAGTGACGCGGTAGCCCCAGAAGATGGCGTGACAAGTTAGACTTCTACTTAAAGGCTCCAATTCCAAAGGTGAGAGAAAAATGGCAGTGAAGCCTCTGCGTTGCAGTATTAAAAATCACACCAATTATTAGGTACGGTGGCAATACCAGCATTATAATTTTTGATCTCGACAAAAACACCGTGTATATTCGAAACTGTCTCATCGCTGCCGTTGCATCCGCCGAGATTGGATTGAAGTGGGCCGCGTGCCAGTACCCGTAGATTCACATATACACCTACAGTATGATATTGTGAATAAATCGTAAGCTGCGTTCTGACCATGATATATGCCGGTACAAATAGGATTTATTTCCCGGTTACCCTTCCCATTGGTACTGAACAGAAACTGTTATTGCACGTATGAACGATGAGGTGTCATGAATAAAATATTCTGCAGCGAACGCGTCACGCATTTGATCGCGATTTCAATGTGATACACCAATCACATGACACCTCGTACAAATGATTTATTGCTCGTGTACTCGTAAGTATAACTTGTTTTGGCACGTGCTGTAATAGAATAACTGTTTCCAGGCGTTCCTGTATCAGTATTCTCAATATTCGACCTCAGGACAGATATTACACTGAATTACATCATAAAACGGGAAGTTTCAAATGTATGTCATCATCTTATCATCTGTTTTGCCTTTTCCCAACTATATTGGGGTCAGCTTCTAGTCTAGCCGGATGCAGCTGAATACTTGTATTTTACATGAAGTGACTGCCTATCTGACCTCCACAGGCCAGTTAGTACTAGGTAATACGATACCCCTTGGTAAAATAGTTGTCAGATTTGCAGCCCACTGGCTACCTGTAATGACAGTCAAAAATCCAAAATTGACAGCCGGGACCAATAGCATAACGGGTTTTCCGAGGCACGGAGGAAACTCGGTATGTAAAGGGTGGTCAACCATCCACGGACCAACCTAGGCAAGCGCGGCTTAGCCTGGAGATCGACCCGAGCGCCTGTTATCTTTAAGTCACATGTTTCCGTAAGTCATTGACGTTCGATATTCAATGAAAAAAAACTAATAGGTAATTTTAAGCATTATCATTTCTTCATTATTAATAATGAATGGCAACAGCTGACTATTACAGTTCACAAAGTGTTCTTACAAAATAATGTAAGAATAATTAAAATCAACTTGTATTTACATAGCCAATCAATGACCCCTCATTTTATATAAAAATAAAATATTAAGGGAGGCTTCCCATACATGGAACTGAAACTAGAAAATATTTTTTTCATCAAACTTTTACTTGCGGGATGTTTATAGATAGGTCTTTAAAATGAAATTGAGGTTCCTACAACCTTTTTTTCTCAAATTAAATCGTTTGAAAGATAGACACTTACAAAGTGGTAAAATGTGTCCCCCTCCTCTAATTTCTAAAGTAAGAGGAGGAAAATTCTGAAAAAATTAGGATTGTAGAACGTAAAAAAAACTTTCAACGAAAATTAGTTTGAATAAGATTTGATGTTTTGTTTTTGAGATATGGGATGTTTTTTTAGATAGTTTTAGTTTAGTTCCGGAAACACGTTCAAGGTATACCAAAGGTTAATGCTAGTTTTGGATATGATGTGAACATAGTCTGTTAGTTTTAACCAAAAGACGGTGCGTAAGCCAGAACCTAGTGAGTCCAGTTAAAGCTCAATAATATGTCTAAATAAGAGAGTAAGTGTGCCCAAGAGCTCCACGAGCTCATTCTACCATCTCCCTTCTTCCATCGGGAGTCCAGACGCACTGCAGGTTATCAGCCATACCCTTTGACGTCCCACACATTCGCACGAAGCGCTTTGCTACATCTTTAATTATGCGCACAGCCAAGGAGTGGAATTCCCTGCCTGCGTCAGTGTTCCCAAGTTCATGAAGACGCGAGCTCAGTCCTGTTCTAATTTTAAACGCATTATACCTACTATTACCATTTTCAGATGGGTATTAAACTGTACGCAGTAGACCTGAGCCCGCCAGTGCGCGCGGCCATGATGGGTTTCGAAATATTCAACGTTCCCTATGAGAAAATAGAACTGAATTTAGTGGAAAACGAACACAAGACACCCGAATATTTGAAGGTAAGAGGACATCCATTCCAAAGGCATTCTCCTGACCTCATCCCTTTATTTGGGGTCGGTGCAGCATCTCTTGACCCGACGCGGCGGCAAACCTAAAGGAAATCGGTTGTATCGGTTTTCGAACAACCGGAGTCGCACGTACAATGTACATGTCTGTTAAAATAATTAATAAATAAATAAATAAAATTCATTTATTTCAGGAAAGATGCGCCCATACGAAAGCAAATTTCAAAAATTACAAAATTCAATTTCAGAAATTTTAATAACTAACATTTCATTTAAAATAAAATAAATAAAAATAGTAATGAAAATTGTTAGCTGGAATATTGACAGCCGTATACAAACAAAAAGTTAGCTTCATATATGGCTCTCAATATTCCATTGTCAGAATCATGTACTCGTCATAATGACATGTTATTTATTTAGTAATGACGTGTGATTCTGGTAATACGAAAACCTTTTGAAAAAACATTTAGTTGCCGTTTTTGTCGTAGCTGGATTTTAGTTTTCAACTTAATTTTTTATTCTTTTAATCGTACATCTGTATAAATCTGTCTCTCAGTATTTATCTAGTCAAGTGATCACTTATTTAGATTAGATTAGATTACATTTTTTAGGCAATCCATCCGTCTTTAATTTGGTCTTCTCTATCGCTTAGTTTAAAAAAATATACTGACTGACTGCCTCGTTGGTCCCGTGGTCGCGATTGTGACTGCAGAGCATGGGATCCTGGGTTCGATTCCCGGGTCGGGCAAAGTGTTATAAGGTTTCCCATCAGGAATTTTTCAGCAGCAGCCATAGAGCCTGGATTTGTGCCCGGTTGATTTCAATAGTCTCGCCGCCTATTACATGGGACTTAAAACATAACGGGCCAAATGTGGGTGTACCTACTATTAGGTATACCTCTGCCTAACCCTTCGGGGATTACAGGCGTGATCTTATGTTATGTTATTTTCTTTACAGTTAAATCCTCTGCACTCAATACCTGTAATGGTAGATGGTGACTTCATTCTACATGACAGGTTTGTTATTTTAGTTTTGGCGGTGGGTTTTTTTCAGTTCGAGCATCAGTGATCACTCACCTTGTCTTTTTAACCGACTTCTAAAAAAGGAGGAGGTTATTTATTCCACCAGCATCTTTGTTTAAGTACAAAAAGTCAATGAAACAAATTAAAGTCACTGATTTCTGAAAGTAAAGTTATTTTCCACTTTTAGTGTTTTTCGCAAAAAAACGTTTATAAGATTGTACCTACCTGGAGCTTTAGTTAAATAATTCAAGCTTGGCTACATGATTGTTACCCCTGATTCGAGGTGGCCCACGAAAAGAGTACCTCGAAAGATATGGGGGAGGATTTTGCCCAGCAGTGTGACATCCAATGTTACAAAACAAAAAAAATTGTTAAGTACTAAGTACTGCTGATAACCAAATTTTCCCTCTTTTCAGTCACGCAATATTGGAGTATCTAGCTGATACCTACGGAAAAGACGACTCGTGGTATCCAAAAGACACCAAGAAAAGGGCACTGGTCAATCAAAAACTGTTTTTCGATACCTCTATTCTTTTTCCCAGATTACGAAACGTTACTGTGAGTAAAAAACTTCACTATCTACCTACATGAGAGTTTTGTTTAGAATCCGTTTGAAAATGTTAAGAATACCTTTCATGATACCTAATACTTGAAAGTTTATTTAATATCTGATCTGATTTGGGTCGATCTTCAGATTAAGCCGCGGTTGCCTAGGTTTGGTCCAAGGATGGGTGACCACCCATTACATACCGAGTTTCCTTTGTACTTCGGAAACCACGTTAAGCCGACGGTCCCGGCTGTCATTTGTAGGTCTTTGACAGTCGTTTCAGATGTTTCAGTCAGTGTCCCGAAAGTCTGACAACCAGTCTTTCCAAGGATTATCGTATTACCCAGTATCACTGGAAGCCTACACCAACATAGTTGGGAAAAAGCCAAGCAGATGATGATGATTTGTGCCCCTGAAACGATTTGTATAGCTGACAGAGGGATCCATGGATCACGGAAGTAAATCTTGTTTCTTTTTTTTTGTAGTATCCCATAGTAGTTGAGGGAAAGAAAACCATAGAACAGAAACTGCTGGACGACATTGATGAAGCGTATGGTTTCTTTGAAGAATTCCTAAACCGAACCACTTATCTAGCCGCAGACCATGTCACTATTGCCGATGTGGCTGCACTTGGTAACATGACAACTTTGGAGTTTATACTTCCTGTAGACGCGAAAAAGTAAGTGAATCTTATTCTTTAGTATAATTGCTCTCAAACACAGTCAGTGACATCAGAGTTGTCACCCACGATGCTGTGACAGTCACGAAGTTTTGGAACAGCAAAATTCGAAGTATATCGTGCCAGCAACATGAAGAAGAAAAAAGACACATCGCTTCTGTGTTTTCTGAAGGTTTAATGAGAGGATATCTGCTTTTCACTAGTTATGTCTAAGATTCATATAATAAGGGGGCAGCCCATTGCCGTCCACCGAGTCAAATCCAGATTTCATGTCGCTACTGATTTTCTATCGGGACTAACACCTTTTCTGATGTTGGGATAAGATGCACTTCGAACAACAATCAACGCTGATTCAACACTGAAGACATGATAATTAATAAATACAATATTCAAGTACCAAAATTGTGTAAGCACCATATACGCACCTTGTCCGTTTCTTAATGTTTACAGTCCAATTATCAGGATCCCTCTGCCGTTTCCTTGACTGGCTTGGTAGACAGGGTGTTACAGGATGATCCATAGTTTATAATAAACACAAGTTTCACTTCATTCACGTAAAATATGCTATTAAAATCATAAAAATGCTACAAGTAGTATCAATGTGTATCGACGCAGATCCTATACTAAATACTACGCTCTGATTGGTCGAAGTGGAGAATGCCATGTTTGAAATCAACGCTCTAGGAGAATGCCGCTTTTGAAAGTGACTCTAAACTTTAAAGTCGTTTTTGCTAAGGAGAATGCCGTTTCTGTAAAAAACTCAATAATCAAGATTGATGATTAGTTAATAGAGAATATTTTGGCATTGTTAAGTTATTTTCCCTAAAATGTGGAGAATGTCGTTTTTGATATTATATGACTCAATTGTTGATTGAGATACCACAGGAGCTCGTGGCTAAATAATAACAGCCGCTCGAGTCGATAAGCTGAGCTTTGACAGTCGTTACAGGTAGTGGCCCGAAAACTGACAACCATTCCTACCAAGGGGTATCGTATTACCCAGTACTAACTGGGTATTTAGCTGTATCCGGTTAGACTGGAAGCTGATCCAAACATAGCTAGGAAAAGGCTAGGCAGATGATGACGGCGACGACGATGACGTTCACCAGATAAAATAAATCTAACATAGCTTGTCCTCAAAAAATGACTTTCTTATTACAGGTATCCCAAAATAACCGCGTGGCTGAGCAACTTGAAGAAGACGCCATATTGTAAAAAACAAAACGAATCTGGAGCAGCTCAGCTTGATGCGTTTTTAAAGAATACTGTATCCTCATCCTAGATACTATGTATAACGAATTTTGGTCACTATGTCGAATAAATTCTCATAAAATGCCCTAAATGTCTGGGCATAAATCAACACAACTTCTGACAGATATCCAGTATGTGGCGGGTTTAAATATTTGACTCTAATAAAGGCGACAATACAATAGCCTTGATGCTGAGCTCTTTTGTTTCATTTACTTACATATTCATGACTGACTACGTGATTGACTGGCTGATTACCTCATTGAAAGAAGTTGCAGAGTCCAAGAGACCTAAAATATATATATCTTTTTAATATCCCGTATTTTCCCACTCCTGAGCAAAGGCCTCCCCCCATTTCTTCCACTTCTCACGATGGTGTGCCTCTTCTCGCCACCTCACGACGAAGCCATCCAAGACGTCCCGCCATCTTCTCCTCGGTCTACCGCGAACCCGTCTAGCTGTTTCAGGAATAAAATATAGGATTATGAATGTCTAACACGTTACATAAATGAGCACTTTTCGAAGACACCAGTAGTCTATCGCTCCGTTGGTGGGTGTCAATGCCATCACCTCACAGGCAGGTTTGGACCTGCCTTCATTATAAATTTACAACGGCATGAGCTATTCCCAAACTACTCTTCACTTAGTTCGTGCTTATATGAGAGAAGAACATGCGTATAAACATTTGCGTTCTACCTTTTATATGCCTGTTGAAAAAACAAGGCATTCAAATTCGTTTTCACACACTCTAGTACAACGTTGCTATCCTTTTGTTAATCAAATGTGTGAATGTGTAGAAAATGTGTAGAGAAATGAATAAAGGAAATAATAATCAACCTCTTTGTATACAATAAGTTCGTGTAAGAAGACTTGATGCCTGTCAAATAGATTGGAAAGTGTTGTTGTCATCTGTTGTTGTGTAAATAAATAATATTATTGTTCGTTGCTATTGTTGTTAGAAATTATTAAAATAAAAAGGACAACATAACAGCTTTTACCCGACACTATTAACAATTAATTGAAAAAAAATGGAAATTATTGTTAAAAACCGTAGAGTTTCAAAAAAAAAATACAAGGAACAGACTTCGTCTAAAGGTGTGTCCAAACACGGCGTGCAAGGTGCGCGGCAGCTACGCGCGGCATTCGCGGAACACAAATTTGCCACGCGACTAATTAGACCTTCTGCGCGGCAGTGCTGCGCGGCATGTCCGAGACACGCCGCGCTCTTTATTTCGTATTCAAAACACAATGAAAGCGGCCGCGTTTGTTGTTGCTCTGCTTATTATTCGTAAATTACGTAGAAGAAGGAATAGAAGAAAGTGTATTAGACAAAGGCAGTGTTGGATGCGACCACTCTTTCAATTTCAAGAGCACGCCGAGTAGTAGAGAATGCTTTTGGAATCTTGTCAGCAGTATTGAGAAGTACAATGATTTTAAGCCCAAAATCAGCCAAAACCATAGTTCTAGCTACTGTTCACTTGCATAACTTTCTTCGCAGAGACTCTTTATTAAAAAAATCAAATAATTCAACGAATGAAGCAGCTACCTTTACTCCAAATCAATTTATTACCACTCCTTCTGATATTCGTATTTTTTTGTCAAGATATTTTATGACAAACGGATCAATTGATTGGCAAGAAAGATATTAAATAATTACATAACCTTAGGTTAAAAATCATCCTAACGTAATTAATAAATGGCCCCTTAGCATTACCTATCTGATCTCATAGATTTGCTGGCTGTATGTATAATATGGCCGTTACATCTAAACTAATATTAAAAAGAGGAAAGATTTGTTTGTTTGTTACGATTTAACTCAAAAACTACTGGACCGATTTTGAAAATTTGAGGAACATTAGGTTATAATTTACAAGAAACAACCAGACCACGCGGGCGAAGCCGCTGGCGGCTTTCTTTACGTCTAGTATCCCATAATGGACTATGGGAGCCATACATTTCAATAAGACGAATTGCAGTTTCGTTATCCATTTTACCTGATAAAATACATCCGTCCACATACAACCACTGGCGAACCAACACTAACACCGTTCGCAGCGATCGCCGCACGCGGCAGGTAGCTCGCGGCTGCCGCGCGCGGCAGTCGTCCAATCATAGCGCGGCTAGCCGCGCGCGGCAGCCGCGCTCGAACGCCGCTTTATGTTTGGACACACCTTAAGACAAGTTTAGCTTAATAAGTTCTAAATGGTCTAAGATATCACCCCCTTCAGGCTTTGCACCCATCTACCAAACACCCTGTATTACTAGCTGTTGCCCGCGACTTTCGTCCGCGTAATATTATTATAAAAATTTCCCCGTTTTGCAACATTTTTCATTGATGCTCGGCTCCTATTGGTTTTAGCGTGATGTTATATAGCCTATAGCCTCCTTCGATAAATGGGTTATCCAACACTAAAATAATTTTTCAATTCGAATCAGTAGTTCCTGAGATTACCGCGTTCAACCAAACAAACTCTTCAGCTTTATAATGTAACTAGCGTCCCGCCCCGGCTTCGCACGGCTGCAATATACATATAAACCTTCCTCTTGAATCACTCTATCTATTAAAAAAAACCGCATCAAAATCCGTTGCGTAGTTTTAAAGATCTAAGCATACATAGGGACAGACAGACAGACAGCGGGAAGCTACTTTGCTTTATACTATGTAGTGATAATATAAATATATATATAATATATAATCATATATAAATAATATATATAAGTAATAAGTATAGATTTAGATATTAAGTACTGCTCTAGTATCCTCAGTGCTAAAGTAGAAACCGTATTGCAGACACAACGAAATGAACCTTCAGGATGTAAACATAAAGTTGTTACTAATAAACGTAGGAGTAAAATACGTAAGCCATTGGGTACAGTAGTCAACTGGTCATAAGTTTGTTGCAGTTAACTGGTCATTGTTGACAGTGTGTAACATGGTCACTCAGGAAGCAGGGACATTGTCGAAGATCAAGGACATTATATTGGATCATGTTTGTAATTACAAAATAACAGATTTTTACTAAATGCATAATATACGGTACTCATAATTTTATTTTTTTATTTTTGTCTGTCTGTTCCGGTTAATCTCCGAAAAGTCTGGACCGATTTTGACGGGTATTTTACTGCCAGGTAGCTGATGTTATAAGGAGTAACTTAGGATAAACTTATTTTAGAAAAAAAGATTAGGATTCCTTGCAAAAAAATTTAAATACATGAAATTGTTAACTAAATCCGATTCCAATGGGACAACAGCTAGTAATAATATAAAACTTGAGAAACAAGCAGTACTATCCAATACCATGTGCCATTCAATACTTGAATAAATTAGTTATTGGCATGGTTATTTGCGGTTTTCACCAGACTGTTAAGTTTTTGAGTTAAATTAAAAGCCTTTAGGTACAGCTGTAATATGCCAAAACTTTCTAACTGGGTAAACGTTTACCACGACACATGTAAGCTATTCCTTCGCTCATGAAATTTATTAAGACTCGTAATTCTAACTAGTGTGCGCCCTGTGGTGGAAATTTGACCGTAAATTAAGAAATTTCACAAGAAGGAACACTCCTCCGTGCGCGTAATATGCCGAAAGGGTTCCTATGATTTTTTGACAGATTCATAAATGTTACATCTCTGTTACGGCTAAAAGCCGAAGTAAGGTTACACCTAGTTCTAGCCGGCTAGAACTAAGACTAACATATATACAATAAGGTGTGACATAATAAATGCAAGATTTGTTGCTTGCTCTACGAGTTCTTGAAATTCGCAAAAAAAAATTGACATTCTATAGAAAATGTGGCGATCAGTTGACGATAAGTATGGAAAAACTAAAAAAAAAAAAATATTAAAAAGTCATAGAACAAAAGTTGTTCAGTGACATAGTCTGAGACACCACGCGAGTGCTCTTGCGTTTATTATGTTACACCCTGTATAGTTTATGAATCAGGTTCATATAGGGTGATTGGTATTTAGCAACCGATACTTAAACCCATGATAACAAACAACTTTCCCAAAGAAACATTTCATATACATTCGCGCGAGTTTCATTCGGGTGTTGTGTTATTGTGATAAAAGTGAATGAGTATAAAAAATTTTTTTTTGGGAAATTTGTTTGTTATCATGAGTAAAATCACGTGTTTAAGTATCGGTCACTAATTACCAGTCACCCTATATAAAACGCATTTCAGATGGTTGTGAAACTTTACACAACGGAGCTGAGTCCACCCGTGGTTGCAGCTATTATGGCTTGTGAGATCTTCAATGTGTCCTTCGAGAATGTAGTAGTTGATCTCGAAGATAAGCAACATAAGAGCACAGAGTTTTTGAGAGTAAGCTATTTGTCTGTTTGTGTTTATTTTGTTTCTGTTATACGAGTATGTATGTAAAGTCTGGGAAATTAATTGTTTATGAAATTGAGTCCCTACTTCAATTTGCTGTGATTCAGCCATTTCATACGACGTTCAAGGAATTAGTCTTCTTTTTTTATTTAGCCTATATTGTCCCACTGCTGGGCAAAAGCCTCCCCCATAGCCTTCCACGTTTCTCTACGTGTGGCTTTCTGCGGCCAATCTCTCACAAACGCCTCTAAGTCGTCACGCCAGCGTTTTCTAGGCCTCCCTCGGCGACGACGCCCGTCTTCTGGCATCCACTGAGTGACGATTCTGGCCCACCGGTCCTAATGCATTCTACAGACATGGCCTGCCCACTCCCACTTCAATCCAGCAGTCTATCTGCCCACATCCGCGATTCCAGTCTTTGAGCGTATTGTGGTGTTGCGAATTCTGTCGCTGAGCTTAATACCCAATAGACTACGCTCCATCGCCCTTTGGCAAACCTTGAGTTTGGACTTTTGCGACTCGGTCAGGGACCAAATTTGAGCACCGTAGGTTAGGATGGGCAGAATGCACAAGCACATGTCGATGAGTTTGCGCTTCAGGGATAAAGGTAGGTCAGGTTCGGGCGTTCTCGAATTTTTGAAATTAAAGTCTATGATTTAAAATATACGAACTATTAAGTTGGTCAATTTACTAAACAACTAATTTTCCTGATAACACCAAAATGTTATTAGACGTAATCCACATCGTGAGGAAAACCTTGCTCTTTATGAAATACAGAATCCGAAGGACTTTGTATCTCAGCGCATAGTTTTAACAGTAACATTCTGACTTTCAGAAAAATCCGCTGAAAACGATTCCTGTACTTGAGGATGATGAGCTGATAATTCATGATAGGTTGGTAGCATTTTTACTGAAACTTAGGCGCTGAGTAGATGTTGAACTAATTGTCCACCAGACAACCGCAGGGCAACCAATGCATGAAAAAACAACGCAGGAACCAATGGACTGGATTTTATAGAGGTTAATTCTGTCAGAATGCTGGGCTGTGAAGAAGATGGATGAAGAGGGAGAATGTTGAGGGATGTGTGGTATGACAAGAATGGATAATTTAAGGAATGAGTATATTAGAGGAAGTTTGAAAGTTGCGCCAGTTACAGAAAAGTTGAATGGGAAACGACTGTCGTAGTAGGGGATGAGGAGGGACGAATCGCATGTGACTAAAATTGTGATGAATATAAATGTTTATGGATGGAGAAGAAGAGGAAGACCATAGAAAAGATGGATAGATTGTGTGAGGAATGATATGAAGGAAAAAGGAGTAAATAAGAGCGTGACGATTGAGAGGGGAGAATGGAAGGACAAAAACGTGTTGCGCCGACCCCAAATGGTAAGGGAGAAGGGCAGGAAGATAATAATGGTCCTTTCTGTCCGGCAGACTAATTTTAAAAATCCTTCATTTGCTCAGTGCCAAAGTAGTTAAAATGATGGCCCAGTGGTTAAGTCCTCGCATACACAAGATCTATCAAAATCAAATCCAACTTCATCTTGTCAAACGAGTTTTCAATTCAAAGGTCAGTACTTTCTACGTTTATCTTGGAGATCACTGACATCGATGAAGGAAAACATCGGCGACCAACAAAAGGTTTGTACAAGGCAGATGTGAGTTTCAACGCCGGGAGGGGGCGCTCTAGAAGGACATACACTGATGAGGTTATTTACGTTGGTGAGGTTCTTCTGAAAGGCCAGGTGCGTGTTGGCCGGATGTATGAACGTGGACGAGGGAGAATATGTATGGATTATTACATTACCCCCATGAGAAAAAGGCGTGAATTTATGTTATGGGTAAGGTATTGCTTTGAAACCTGGGGGCCTAAAATTACCGCTTTAGCAGAATCATAATAGGATAATAAATGTAATAATATTTATTCTTGGATATTTTCTGTACTATTGCACCAACTGTTTTGTCTCTGCATCACCCTAAGGTGGTAGAAAATGCCCAAGGCATTAAAGGCCGAAACACACCGGATCAGTACACGTAGACTTGCAAGTGCACGTGCACGTACTATGACGTTGTAATATGTATATGGATCTTTATAGAGACATGGCACACCGCTCACGTGACGTACACGTGTGCGTAGACTACATGCGTAGCGTTACGTGGTACATGTACGTGCACGTGCACATGCACGTCTACGTGTACGGATCCGGTGTGTTTCGGCCTTAAGTCCGCCTTTGTACTTCATGTGCATGAAGTATTAATAAAAAATAATTAAATAAATGTCTCTTAAAATGGTCACAGATGCAGTTAATATTATGAAATGTCACTTTGAGACTTTTAATTCATATTATTATCTAATAATGATTCTGCTAAAGTGGCCATTTTAGACCCCCTGTTATAGGCGTTATATCGGATATACAGTATAATCTGGTCTAATGGGATTCACTGTTGACTTTTGACTTCCTCATTCATTTTTACGTCCGGCCTTAAATTCTGTCAAATCCACAATTCAAACAAACTCGTGTTTGCTCGTGGTCACGGTGAAATACATCCTAATTTATTACTTTGCAAATAGATTTATTTTTCCTTCTCTGACGGATATTTTGCTTCTAAATCATTTGTTACTCATATCTTTTTGTTTCCGCTTTTCAGTCATGCTATATTGATGTATTTGGCTGATGCCTATGGGACGGACGAGGCATGGTATCCAAAAGACCACAAAACAAGGGCACTTGTTAATCAGAAACTATTCTTTGACACTACAGTTCTATTTCCGAGATTGAAGAACATAACGGTAAACGATTTTGTTTAGTAATTAAATTTATGCCATTGATCATCATGAAAAAGCCGATCAAATATGCAAAGATATATGTATGTATGTTATAAAAACTAGCATTAATGTAAACTTGCTCCCCAATTGTGTAATACACTATCGATATTAGAATCCAACAGATTTCTTTTTCCATTTCTTCATAATTATGTTTGAAAAATTCAACGTAAATAACGCAATATAGTTGCACAGTCAAAGTTAAATGCACTGCGAATTGAACAGTGTTATTCAAATATTTTTAACCTAGTAATCTTTATTCCTAAATCAGTTCTTTATCTGAGATTTAAATGTAGTGTATGTAAACTTTATGTAGTAGCCTGGGGGCCCATAAAGACTGCTTTAACAGAATTATATTAGAATAATAATACGAATCAAGTTAAAATTTTTAAAATGGTCGCAGTCGCAGTTAATATTATGAATTATCACTTTGTGAGCATTTCACATCAGTCATTTTAGAACTCCTGATGTTTTTCTGAACTGATCTATTCAGATTTTAAAGTGCGTCATGCTTGTTACCTCTGAAATATGAAGAACAATTGGTCCATTAGGTACTAACAACCTGTTCCTAACTTAACAAGCAACCAGTTTTGTGTATGCAAGCACCCAGGCCAATATTTTCTCCATGGTTAGTTAATAACTTAACCAACCATCTACCTATTTTAGTTTAGGGTTAAGCTTATATTCATGTACTAGCTTCTGCCCGCGACTTCGTACGCGGATCCTGTTGCTTATGCCAGCGACAACGGGGTCGTCAAAATCGAAGATCTGAAACGTCTGATGTCGAATTCTAAGAGCCCGGGGACGGGAAAACAACGGGATGCGCGAAACGATTCGAGACGTCCCATATCTTTCATTTTTGTAAGTCAGAAGTCGATGCGTAGATACGCTTGGAACTCAAGCGCAATTCTCTATCCATGAACGTCTCCGACTCGCGAGACAATGCGTGACATTCACGATAAGCGGTCAGTCGCGCATCACGTTCCCCACTTGTCTCTAGAGACCTCGAAGTCGATGTGTATACACGCTGAGAACTCAAGCGTAATTTTCTTTCCGTGAACGTCTCCGACTCGCGAGACAATGCATGGCGTTCACGATCAGTGGTCAGTCACGCATCATATTTTTCGCAGTTCTCTAGAGACCTGGACGTAGATGCGTAAATACGCTGAGAACGCAGGCGTGCTTCGCGATCCGAAGAGGTTTCCACGGAGCGAGTTGCAGCCTGATGTTCTCGAACAGCATCAAGTCTCTCCTGACGTTCTTCGGTAGATTCTTGGGATCTTATGATCCTCAATCTTTTAGCTCCTTTGGAACATTGGGAAAGATTTGACCTCTTTCTAGGCATGGTTATAGTTTTATTGTGAAGATACCTGATCAATTAAAATCTAAGTGACTGCTCCCCTGCGTTACCGGGTAGGCTACCGTGTCACGAAGATAAGTGGAAAAAGTCTAAAACACTCAAATAACATAAGCCCGAAGGCATACTTATTCGATCAAATAAAAAATAAATGCGAGTTTTGTCCAGTAGAGCCAAATTTTCAATCATATACCGTCGTCATCAAAAATCAGTTCGAAACTGTTACCGCCTTCACCGCGTGGAGGCACTCCCAGCTTATGTTATTTTATAATTATACAGTGAATTTAGTGATAGCTTTGATTTCCACATCAGATGTTTCTGATCTTCGATTTTTATAAGTCAACAGGAAATGCCCATCAGACCGAACAACTTTTGCTTAGACGTCATTCCTATATGTGTTATGGTGTAGCTGGGCTCTTGGAATTCCACAACAGGTGTTCCAGATCTTCGATTTTTATAAGTCAACAGAGAGTGCTCATCAGATCGAACAATTTTTGCTTAGACGTCATTCCAATATGTGTTATGGTGTAGCTGGGCTCTTGGAATTCCACAACAGGTGTTCCAGATCTTCGATTTTTATAAGTCAATAGAGAGTGCTCATCAGATCGAACAATTTTTGCTAAGACGTCATTCCTATATGTGTTATGGTGTAGCTGTGCTCTTGGAGTTCCACAACAGGTGTTCCAGATCTTCGATTTTTATAAGTCAACAGAGAGTGCTCATCAGATTGAACAACTTTTGCTAAGACGTCATTCCTATATATGTTATAGTGTAGCTGGGCTCTTGGAGTTCCATATCAGGTGTTCCAGATCTTCAAATTTATTCTCTCAGCAGAAAATGCTCATCACGTTAAACAATTTTTGCTGTGGTACCATTTTTGTATCTCTTATAGTTTAGCTGGTCTGTTGCGGTTCTGCATCAGGTGTTCAAGTTTCGAAGATAAATTATAGCCTATATGTTGCTCAGACTTAATACCTATACAACAACAAAAAAATCTTTCAAATCCGTCCAGTAGTTCCGAAGATTAGCGTGTACAAACAAACAGACAAACAGACAAACAGACATACAGACAAACAGACAAACAGACAGAGTTTTTTTTTTGGATTCGTGGTCTATTACTGTTTCTAAACCCCCCTCAATTATTGTTTTTTAAATATATTCAATGTACAGACACAGTTTTTTTACTGTCTTATTATATGTATAGATTATGTTTTTCATCATATTAATGTTTACACATCACAAGCCTCGACATTCCAGGAATATGAGGTTCCTTGATTTCGTGAATCAGGTGAAGAGTTATTGGGTTTTTCCGTTAGGAATTTCTTAATAGTAGCCCGGAGTTTGAATGTGTGCCAGATTTATGGCAGCAGTTTCCATTTTATGAATAATCAAACCAATACATAAGTAAAAGTATTTATTTGTTTAATTATTCAAATTGTACAAAAAAAAATCGTTCATTATTTACAATAACTAAGCATAGTATAATATAAAAAAAATATAACGCCTAAATATCTATATATATAAAAATCAATTGCTGTTCGTTAGTCTCGCTAAAACTCAGAAACGGCTTGACCGATTTTGATGAAATTTTGCATGGTTGTTCTACATAGGTCAGGGATGGTTTATAAGGTAGTAGGTAGGTGGTGGGTAGGTAGGTAGTAGGTAGGTCGTAGGTAGGTGGTAGGTAGGTGGTAGGTAGGTGGTAGGTAGGTGGTAGGTAGGTGGTAGGTAGGTGGTAGGTAAGTGGTAGGTAGGTGGTAGGTAGGTGGGCCGAGTAGTAAATAAAAAATACAAGGAGGTAGTACTAGGTAGAAAAAATGCATTGCAACGCATGCCGGGTACAGCTAGTTATTAATATGTAGGCGTCATATTTTCTTCATTGTTTTGGAGCAGATAAGACAAGTCTATTTCATGTTCACAAATAAAGAAACACTTTAAACTACAGTCAATCTGGGTGAGACGTCCAGAGTAAAACATGGAACCACACTGGTCATGACTCCCTCCGGTTGGCTGATTGCCCCACCAGGGCACAGTACCATTTATAGCAGCTCCTGTTGAAAATAAAAAAATATTTAAAATAATGCATTATACTTGTGTCAGAACTTAACATCACACCACGCCTGAAATCCTCAAAGGGTTTGGCAGGGGTGGCTCTAAGAGTCCTGGAGTAGAGACCGCGTAACGGCAACCGCAGCATTAAACGCTCGCAAAAGGGTATCTGGGCAAAACCGGATGTGAAAGACCTATGACCAGCTGTGGAGTGTGATAGGCTGAGCTGTAACCTATACAAGTACACGCACATTCCGTATTATTAGTACCTCGGCCGCATGCACGATGACCACTGGGCAATAGTCTCCACACTATAGTGCCCACAGATGGACAGCGCCGCCGAGGCCGGCCCAGAGAGCGGTGGCAAGAGACCTAGATGTACTGTGAGGGCTGGATCGAAGTGGCGCGAGAATAGAGTTCGTGGAACGAATCGGGGGAGGGGGTCTACCCAACAGTGGGACAGTATGGGCTAAATAATAAATAAAATAATGTTCGAGTCCCATGTAATAGAGGGTGAGGCTGTGCCATCAACCGAACAAAGGTTAAGACTCCGGACTGCTGACAAATTCCCGGTTCTAAAATCTAATAACACTTTTGACCCAAGACCTCATATTTATCAGTTGCGACCACTAGACCAACGAGGCGATAATTGGGTGAGTTCTTGATGACCCCAAATACGTGTTGGGGGACATTTGTCTCTTAGTGAATCCTCCTCGAGGTTTTACTGTTTTATTGTGACAATCTCTATTCTTTTTTTCTTAGCCACTATTATCCCACTGCTGGGCAAAGGCCTCCCCCATAGCCTTCCATTCTTCTCTCCGTGTGATTTTTCTGGTCAATCTCTCAAATACGCGTCTAGGTCGTCACGCCAGCGTTTTTAGGCCTCCCTCGGCGACGGCGCCCGCCTTCTGGCACCCACTGCGTGACGACTCTGGCCCATCGGTCGTGATGCATTCTATAAACATGTTGTAGTTGTTCTATAAACAATCTCTATGGAACTTTAAAATCGCCTGACACGTACCTTTAACTGTCGACCAGCCATCGTTGTATAAGTTATGAAAGCCCACATGATACATTCCTCTTAGGTAACTCCCGGCGACCAAGTCTTTCGGTCCAGTTTCCGTGAGCTTCACGAGATCGTCCACCTCCAACCAATTGTTGATCACTGTTAGGTAGGATTGTTCTGAGCTGCATACATTATAAGCATCGGTCCAGTTTAATGGAGTTGAGTGTAACTTGTAACACCTGCCGTTTCTTTCGTTGTAAGAGTACCCTATAAAAGAAAAAAAGTGTTATATCTGTCGCAGATAATTGAGCATCTTCGTCACGTAAATTGCGGGTCAAGCAAGTCACGGAGCAATGGCGGGATTAAACAGTTGTGTCATCGACACCAATCGGTGCTTCTAAAGTGTTCAAAGCTTCGTTTCGTACAGTTATCAAACCTAGATCTTTCTTTTTTCTTCTTCATAGATAATATCACATCATTGTCATCATTTAAATATTGAAATCGCTGAACTCCGTGATTTGTAGGTTTTTTTTTTCTGCTAGGAAAAGGCCACCCCCAATTCACAGCAGGACCTTTATTCGGTCCAGGTCCTTTCATCACTTCTTTCTGGGCCAGCCCCGTCGGTGCCATTCATCTCCCAGCACTCATTACGTGAATAATTCTAACAAATTACAAAACTGCATGCAGTATGTTTCCTTTTAGGATTATTTTTGGATGAATAGCATACCTAAATCAGGGATATTACATTGTTGGTTCCATTCCAAAGACTGGAGGGACTTCTTGCAAATAAATGGATTCTTTCTATCACAGGGCACATCGATCATTTGACCATTCGCGTACAAGATTGCACAATCTTCTATGCCTAGGTAATTGTTTGGCTCCCCTATCTTCCAATTGTGGTATACATCCTCCATCCGCTTGCCTGTGAAAACGATGTTATAATAAATAAACAATAATATGAGCCCATTGTCTTACTGCTGTGTAAAAGATTTTTTTCCTATAGCGAAGACATCGTTTGATCCCCAAACTAACTCAATTTGGATGGAGTGTTTCTGACTTATTTAATACTAGCTGTTGCCCTCGACTTCGTTCGCGTGGTATTTTTTATGAGTATGAGTGAGGAAAAAAAGATAGCCAATATTCTTCCCCAGAATATAATCTATCTGCTCGCCAAAATTCATTACGATCCGATCAGCTGTTTAGTCGTGAAAAGGTAGCAAACAAACAGAGTTACTTTCGCATTTATAATATTAATCTGGATTACTGGGTAAAATAAATTCTTCGCCTGATTCTTGTTCGGAGAAAACAAGCGTGACGTTAAGTTAAGGTAGGAGTTGCATTTAATCCAGTTTTCTTTACGTTATTTTCCTTAATAGCAAGGCGGTGGCAAGCAATAATCACCAGCGCTTCTGCAATAGTACACTTTAACTTACCGTCAATAGTCTCAAATCGTCCTTTTACTAATAAGTCTGATAGTCCCACATTCAGTGCCCACCATGTGGGCTGGGTACTGTTCCAATGGGAAATCACAGCATCAGCTTCAGCCTGGTTGTCTGGGAACCACAAAATGGCTCCTTCCAAAGCACACGCCCTTTTTGCATCAGGAAAATATTTGGGTATAGAGTTTATTTTATAAAAACTCTCCGTTGCTTCTAAATATTGATAGTCATTCCGAAAAAACTTTTTGTCCTTTTGTCCATCTGTGAAAAATATCACAATAGTTCATTTTGATACAAGTGGGTAAACTTTGTCATTGCAGTTGAGGCGAAATTCACACGAGGGTGTTATGGAGCCGAGCAGTACATTGACAAATGCCCACGTGAATCAAATGACGTTTTTAAAGACACGAAAAAATAAAATAAGAGTTGCAATTCTCGACTCCATTCCAGCTCAATTGCAATTACAAACTTTCCCAACTTGTATCAAAATGTACTATTATTTGTGTGAAAATAAAACACTATTAGAAATATATGAAAAAAAATCCACGAGTTTGAAATACATTGCATGTTGAAACTAATAGCAGTGAGCCAGGTTTCGAAGAAATGTATTGAAAATTATGTTTAATTTAATTAAAACAAGTCGATGAGCAAAATGGGTTTATTCTTGCTTGGATGTCACACATAATAAAAAAATAACTTACATGAGAGATTTGAAGTAAAGTACACTAAAAGAAGGACTAATATTTTTTTTGAAAACATCATGAGTGATTTACTGTCTGACTGTTCCCAATAACAACGATTGGCGTGAAATGAAGCAAAAGTATATTTGCATTTTTATATATACATTCAGATACGTTTTATCAAATTTATTAAACACATAATATAAACAATACTGATAATAATTGCGATTGACATGACCAGGATGCATGACAATGTTATGACAGTTAGAATTATATCGTACCGGTTTCCTGTTGTTTTATAAATTTAGAGGCTAGGGGGAATACCCGAATTAATTACGTAGATATCGCAAACGCTTTTTGTCCTCCAAATGATAAGACACTAAACTGTAAGTAGATTTATATGGAGCAGTAAGAAACCTACTTGGGATACTTCAGAAAGTATTGAAAATAATAATCTCCTCCTTTTTTGTAACTCGGTTAAAAAAGAACATTGAGTCGAATTGAATCTCCTCAAATGGTTAAAAAGACATTCTTTTGTCCTTTTTCTGACTTTTTTGAGGTTCCTTTTTTAAGTTACTTTATACCTAATTGTTTCCAATTTGAGTGTCATTGCCCATCAAAGTTTATTTCTTATGACTGTTTCAACTAGCTGTTCAGTTCACTACTTCATTCGCAATATTGACGATGACCAAGTTTCATACAAACTTTCAACCCTAACATTATGAGTACTTGCACTCGCGCCCCGCCGCACGCGTTCTCGTAGGTAGGTACCCAGTCAGTTATTTTTATAAAATTCCGTATTTAACTATAATAATTTTCAGTTGACTAACATTTTAATGTATTTTCGCTAGCTCATTTTTTTTCTTGTAAGTTTCTAATGCGGTTTTCTTATTTTTTTTTACCATTGTCCTTATGTTGGTGGTCTGAATGATTTCTAAAAGTTTGTCCATCTATTTTAATGGGGATATAAATAGATAAGTATGTTTATTTTTTTCAGTATGCTTTAGTGGTTGAGCGGAAACCAACTATAAATAAGAAATGGTTAGAAAATATTGATGAAGGATACGCGTTGATGGAAGTATTTCTTAGCCAGACGACTTTCATTGCCACTGATTCCATCACGATTGCAGATATTTCAGTCTACAGTAATATGTCGTGTTTAGCTCAGGTAGTGCCCGTAGATGAGAACAAGTAAGTTGATCATAATAATTAAAACATTTCTGCGAGCAATTTTATCATTTTTGAAAAAGTTTTTGGCTGGACCAGGAATCGAATATTGATAAATTTGGCACATAGATAGCTTATAACTTGGTTTAAGACAGGATACTTTTTATCCCGGAAGTACGATCCCATCTAACAATTACCGAACTCCACGGGGGTGAAGCCGCGGGCATAAGGTAGTACCTACAGACGCCAGCACATTAAGTTACCCGAAATTCAAATTTCCCCACTCAACCTTGAACTTAATGCTTTAGCGATAAAGTTGAGAATCTATTAAAGAAATTTGACAGGTTGTAGTAGCTAGATGTGCTGGCGTCTGTACATAAAACTGTTTGACATCGTATTTGCGAAACTAAGGACTATGTGAATCGACGAATGAAGACGCACCGAGAGCTGTCCGGCCTTCTCGACGGCTAATGTTCTATCTTTTTGAACACGTTGTTCGCCGTCCAAAAAAAGCAGTTTTCACAAAGAACGCAAATATAACTGGCCACTTCGGAATGCTATATACTTCAGTAATGAAGGATATTATCTGTAGTAACTAAATCATTTCGTGTACCCTTTTCCAGCTCCCTGTATCTCATACCTACCCCAGATTTTTGCAGGATGTGACATAGTGAATTGTCATTTGTTTTTCACAGATTCCCAGAAACTACCCGATGGTGCAAAGAAATGAAGGACCAGCCTTACTGTGTAAAGCATAATAATCCTTCATCAGCCATCTTTGGTGACTTACTGAAGAAGTGTCAAGCTTCTACATCAAAATAACGAATTTCTTCTTCTTCTATATCGTTTGGTTAGTGCCTAACCTGGTGTCGAGAGTTTTTATGCCGCCCGTGGGCCTCTGACTTGGCTTTACATGCTGTCAAGAAATGTCTCTCAGGCATGCTGGTTTCCTCACGATGTTTTCCTTCACCGAAGCAAGTGATTATTACACAATAAGTACATGAATCCGAAAAATTTGAGATACGTGCCTTGGGTTGAACTCGAGACCTATGACTTGGCAGTCCGACGGTCGTACCACTATCATTGCTATAATACCTTATCGCCATCATTATCACTTTAAGGTTCTTATTTTGTAAATAATAAAAACTATCTATACTTTAAAAATTAGCAATTTTTTCTGCTATTGAGCAACTTGTTATTCAGTCTTTAATGGCCCGGACACATCGCCACGACGGCGCCGCGCCGTGTTGTTGTGTCCAGGCCCTAATATTGCCACTGAGATAGGGGTCTCCTATTATGAAAGGGGGTTGGCCACCATCCGGGCCCAGTGCTCTCTGGTGGATGATTGATGATGATGAGAACAAAAAACAAAAAAAAAACCTAATTAAAAAAATCACAATCATATTAAGTATCCAAATTTGAAAGCACGGGGGATCGCAAGTTTGCAAGTTGGCCTCAGACACCACTGCCTATAGAGAAGAAAAACTAATAATGTGGAAACTTTATGATGACTTGACAAACGTCTGGACGCTGTTTTGTTGAGCGAGTGTGGTTCTTAATCAACCCGAATAAAAAAATGGCTTTTGTCCCGCTGTGGAGAAAACTACAAGCTCTAAAAGAACAGAAATAACGCTCATATTATTAGTTTCTATTGGTTTTGTTAGATAAGCAGGCCAGGGTAGGCCACATCTGCCGTATGTTGCAGCAGAATTTACCAGAACCATTGACGCAGTAGGCCCAGGAGATAACGTGACAAGTTAGCCTCCCACTTTGTTTTTTGGATGGGAAATTATTAAATAACTCCTCCCGATCTGGGTGGAGTGGGAGGGAGTGTCAGACTTTTACTGACTAAAACCCATCCATGTTCCTTGGTTAGACTCCTACTTTAAAGGCACAAATTGCAAAGGTAAAGGAAAAATGGAAGTCAAGCCTTTTTTTTTTTTTTACGTATTGGAAATCATCAAATTACTTCTCCCGCTCTGGGTGGAGTGGGAGGGAGTGTCAGACTCTTACTGACTAAAACCCATCCATGTTCCTTCATTGCCCTTTGTGTTCCAGGGCCACGGTATCTCTTTCGAACAGTCCCGCAGCCCCGGCAGGCATCGGCCCTTGCGGGCCCCTTCCTGGTTGCTGACATCTCTTTGAGGCGCGCGTGGAACACGAACGCGCCGTCGACACGGCCTGTCGTCATAAGACGGACGGACGGTGAGCTAACCCATTACTCACCGTCCACAGGCCCGCGCCTACGGTGGCCGGGAGCCACCACGTGGCCCCCGACGCCCGGTGCGTCGCCCGCGGCGGCTGAGACGTGAGATTCTCTCCCTCTCAGGTCCCGCCACCTCCTTCGCTAGCATGACTGCTTCGCAGAAGGAGGTGACGGCTTCCCATTCCCTCTCGCTCCGGACCATGGCCTGAACCAGGGCCGGGAGCGAGAGGTCGCCGCCGCCGATCGCCGCTACGTGGACACGGCAACTAGGTGTAACCTTACTTCGGCTTTTAGCTGTAACATATACAATAAGGTGTCACATAATAAACGCAAGACTTGTTGCTTATCCTAAGAGTTCTTGAAATTCGCAAAAAATAATTTGACATTCTATAGGAAACGACGTGATCAGCTGATGACATATGATAAAACTAAAAAAAAGTTATAAATTTCCAAAAGTCAAAGAACAAAAGTCGTTCAGTGTCATATTCTGAGACACCACACGAGTGCTCTTGCGTCTGTTATGTTACACCCTGTATAGTTTATGAATCAGGTTCATATAGGGTGATTGGTATTTAGTAATCGATACTTAAACCCATGATAACAAACAAATTTCCCAAAGAAACATTTCATATACATTCGCGCGAGTTTCATTCGGCTGTTGTGTTATTGTGATAAAAATTAATGAGTATAAAAAAATCTTTGGGAAAGTTGTTTGTTATCATGAGTAAAATCACGTGTTTAGGTATCAGTCACTAATTACCAGTCACCCTATATAAAACGCATTTCAGATCGTTGTGAAACTTTACACAACGGAGCTGAGTCCTCCCGTGGTTGCAGCTATTATGGCTTGTGAGATCTTCAATGTGTCCTTCGAGAATGTAGTAGTAGATCTCGAAGATAAGCAACATATTAAGAGCACAGAGTTTTTGTTTATTTTGTTTCTGTTATGTATGTAAAGTTTGGGAAATTCATTGTTTATGAAATTGAGACCCTACTTCAATTTGCTGTGATTCAGCCATTTCATACGACGTTCAAGGAATTAGTCTTCTTTTTTTATTTAGCCTATATTGTCCCACTGCTGGGCAAAAGCTTCCCCCATAGCCTTCCACTTTTCTCTACGTGTGGCTTTCTGCGGCCAATCTCTCACAAACGCCTCTAAGTCGTCACGCCAGCGTTTTCTAGGCCTCCCTCGGCGACGACGCCCGACTTCTGGCATCCACTGAGTGACGACTCTAGCCCACCGGTCGTGATGCATTCTACAGACATGGCCTGCCCACTCCCACTTCAATCCAGCAGTCTATCTGCCCACATCCGCGATTCCAGTCTTTGAGCGTATTGTGGTGTTGCGAATTCTGTCGCTGAGCTTAATACCCAATACACTACGCTCCATCGCCCTTTGGCAAACCTTGAGTTTGGACTTTTGCGACTCGGTCAGGGACCAAGTTTGAGCACCGTAGGTTAGGATGGGCAGAATGCACAAGCACATGTCGATGAGTTTGCGCTTCAGGGATAAAGGTAGGTCAGGTTCAGGCGTTCTCGAATTTTTGAAATTAAAGTCTATGATTTAAAATATACGAACTATTAAGTTGGTCAATATAACTAATTTCCCTGATAACACCAAAATGTTATTAGACGTAATCCACATCGTGAGGAAAACCTTGCTCTTTATGAAATACAGAATCCGAAGGACTTTGTATCTCAGCGCATAGTTTTAACAGTAACATTCTGACTTTCAGAAAAATCCGCTGAAAACGATTCCTGTACTTGAAGATGATGAGCTGATAATTCATGATAGGTTGGTAGCATTTTTACTGAAACTTAGGCGCTGAGTAGATGTTGAACTAATTGTCCACCAGACAACCGCAGGGCAACCAATGCATGAAAAAACAACGCAGAAACCAGAGGACTGGATTAATTCCAGTGGTCATTTCTATGCGGCAGACAAATTTGAATAGTCCTTCATTTGCTCAGTGCCTAAAATGATGGCCCAGTGTTTAAGTCCTCGCATACACGAGGTCTATCAAAATCAAATCCAACTTCATCTGAGAATAAACCCCATTTTTTTTTTTTTGTTAGCCTGTTTGATTGTCCCGCTGCTGAGCAAAGGCCTCCCCTTTCTCCTTCCAAACCTCTCTGTCCTGTGCGATATCTGGCCATGTTCTCCCCGCAAACGAGATCAGATCATCACACCACCTTCGCCGCGGTCTACCTCGTCGGCGATTTCCTCCGACAGGCGTCCAGTGGGTGACGATCGTTGCCCATCTCTTCGGGCGCATTCGTGCTACGTGGCCAGCCCACTCCCACTTCAGCTTGGCTGTTTTTTCTCCAACATCTGCAATTTGAGCAATGGAGCGCAAGGCAGTGTTTCTTACGCGATCTGTCCGCTTAACACCTATTATGCTGCGCTCCATTGCCCGCTGGCAAATCTTGAGTTTGGACTTTTGCGACTCGGTCAGGGACCAAGTTTGAGCACCGTAGGTTAGGATGGGCAGAATGCACAAGCACATGTCGATGAGTTTGCGCTTCAGGGATAAAGGTAGGTCAGGTTCAGGCGTTCTCGAATTTTTGAAATTAAAGTCTATGATTTAAAATATACGAACTATTAAGTTGGTAAATATAACTAATTTCCCTGATAACACCAAAATGTTATTAGACGTAATCCACATCGTGAGGAAAACCTTGCTCTTTATGAAATACAGAATCCGAAGGACTTTGTATCTCAGCGCATAGTTTTAACAGTAACACATTCTGACTTTCAGAAAAATCCGCTGAAAACGATTCCTGTACTTGAAGATGATGAGCTGATAATTCATGATAGGTTGTAGTGTTTCTTACGCGATCTGTCCGCTTAACACCTATTATGCTGCGCTCCATTGCCCGCTGGCAAATCTTGAGTTTGGACTTCTGTTGTTCAGTAAGTGCCCAACTTTGTGCACCGTAGGTTAGGACGGGCAGGATGCACATATCAATGAGTTTTCTTTTCAGCGTTATTGGAAGGCTTCCCTTCGTGTGTTCTTTTAGGGCCCAGAAGGACTTCCAAGCATTTTGGACTCGTCTTTCTATTTCTTTGTCCTGCCTATTTTTAAAAGAAATAAACCCCATAAGTAATTGAAATCTGAATTCGCCAACTCATCTTGAACACGCGTGGTGATCGAAGCTTATGTGTCCCCTGTATGAGAAGAAGCCTTTGCCTAGCAGCGGGACAATAACTGGCTGGTATTACGATTAGTGGAAAAGCGGCGCCTAAAAAATGGTTTTTACAAGACGTGTGAGTGGCAACGCCGCCGGGAAGGGGCGCCCTAGAAGGACATACACTGATGAGGTTATATACATTGGTGAGGTTATTCAGAAAGGTCAGGTGAGTGTTGACCAGATGTATGAACGTGGACGAGCCGATAGGAGTATGTAAGGATTATACAATCATAACCCATATGAGAAAAAGGCGTGAATTTATGGTATGGATAAGTATTGTTTTGAGAACTGGGAGCCTTAAATGCCGCTTTAGCAGAATCATAATAGGATGATAATAAAGGGTGTATGAAGACCCTAACGAAGCCGAAAAGCACTTGTTCTCCCCGTCATTGCGATATATTTTGTTCTAGACTATACTGGGAACCTTCTAGTTACGGAGATATTGGGGTCAAAATTCCAACCTTTACACCAGTTTTACTTTTAATACACGTTTTTATTGTAAGATTTTTACTTTAAACACCTCACGAGCCCCCGTATTATTCAATCATCCATGCACGTTGTTTTGAGTGCGTTACATTGTGTCCTACCGTAAAACGTGATTTTTCACCACAAGAAAAAAAGTTGTTTTTCAGCAATAATTTTTGCGTAAAGTTACTTAGTTTGATCTACATAATGCTTTGTTGACGACTTCGTGAAGGGTTCGTTTACACCCTGTATGACTCTTAAAATGGTCACATTGTGATCATTTTACAAATTGTAACGTAATTCATATTATCATCCTATTATGATTCTGCTAAAGCGGTCATTTTAGACCCCCTGTAATATGCGTTATTTCGGATAGACAGTATAATCTGGTCTAATGGGATTCACTGTTGACTTTTGACTTCCTCATTAATTTTTACGTCCGGCCTTAAATTCTGTCAAATCCACAATTCAAACAAACTCGTGTTTGCTCGTGGTCACGGTGAAATACATCCTAATTTATTACTTTGCAAATAGATTTATTTTTTCCTTCTCTGACGGATATTTTGCTTCTAAATCATTTGTTACTCATATCTTTTTGTTTCCGCTTTTCAGTCATGCTATATTGATGTATTTGGCTGATGCTTATGGGACGGACGAGGCAAGGTATCCAAAAAACCATAAAACTAGGGCACTTGTTAATCAGAAACTATTCTTTGACACTACAGTTCTATTTCCGAGATTGAAGAACATAACGGTAAACGATTTTGTTTAGTAATAAAATTTATCAAATCAAATATGCAAAGATATTGATTGTGTTATAAAAACGAGCATTAATGTAAACTTGCTCCCCAATTGCGTATCACTATCGATATTAGAATCCAACAGATTTCTTATTCCATTTCTTCATATGTTTGAAAAATTCAACCTAAATAACAATAAAGCAAAATAGTTGCCCAGTCAAAGTTAAAAGCATTGCGATTGGAACAATGTTATTCAAATATTTTTAACCTAGAAATCTATATTCCTAAATCAGTTCTTTATCTGAGATTTAAATGTAGTGTATGTAAACTTTGTGTAGTAGCCTGGGGGCCCATAAAGACTGCTTTAACAGAATTATATTAGAATAATAATATGAATCAAGTTAAAAATTTTAAAATGGTCGCAGTCGCAGTTAATATTATGAATTATCACTTTGTGAGCATTTCACATCAGTCATTTTAGAACTCCTGATGTTTTTCTGAACTGATCTATTCAGATTTTAAAGTGCGTCATGCTTGTTACCTCTGAAATATGAAGAACAATTGGTCCATTAGGTACTAACAACCTGTTCCTAACTTAACAAGCAACCAGTTTTGTGTATGCAAGCACCCAGGCCAATATTTTATCCATGGTTAGTTAATAACTTAACCAACCATCTACCTATTTTAGTTTAGGGTTAAGCTTATATTCATGTATTATGTTGTTCATCATATTAATGTTTACACATCACAAGCCTCGACATTCCAGGAAGATGAGGTTCCTTGATTTCGTGAATCAGGCGAAGAGTTATTGGGTTTTTCCGTTAGGAATTTCTTAATAGAAGCCCGGAGTTTGAATGTGTACCAGATGTATGGCAGCAGTTTCCATTTTATGAATAATCAAACCAATACATAAGTAAAAATATTTATTTGTTTAACGTCCTTTTTAATTATTCAAATTGTACAAAAAAAAATCGTTCATTATTTACAATAACTAAGCATAATATAATATTAAAAAAAAATTCTTTCTTTCTTTCTTCTTTCTTTCTTTCTAATTTTTGAAGTAGAGTTTGTAGATTTGCTTTCTATTTTTTGACACATCTCCGAAGTTAATGGGTCGATTTGGATTCGGTTTATTATTTCTAAAAGCTTATGAGTTATTTTAACAGGTTAATTAACATTTTTACTAAAAATTATCGATGACGAAAAAAAAAACGGAATTGAAGTCATTTTTTCGGTAAAAAATTGTGTATTTATTTCAAAAAAACTAGTGTAAGTCCATAAATTGTCCCTATATGAAGACTTTTTTAATCATTACTTGTAATCTACTGCATAACAGCTACAAATTCACAGAACATTGTTGATACCTATCTCTAAAAAAAAAACAAGGGCGGGTATAACAAATCATCGCAATCTTCGTGTGTGGGCCACTGAAAATCCACACGTCATTAGGGAAACAACTTTCCAGACTCCATTTTCCATAAATGTATGGGCTGGAATGATTGACGATGAACTTATTGGCCCTCGTGTTACCAAACAGGCTAGAACAACACGCCTTTTTAGATTTTATAGTCAATACGTTGCCGTTGCTTTTGGAGGAAGTACCGCTGGAAACAAGAAGGCGGATATATCTGCAATTAGATGGAGCTCCACGACACTTCGCACGACTAGTTCGTGATTATTTAAATCAAAATTATCCGTGGTGGATTGGCAGAGGAGGTGCCATTGCTTGGCCGCCGCGATCTCCCGACCTTACACCCTTAGATTTTTATCTTTGGGGCTACATGAAACAAAAAGTGTGTGCTGTGCCCATCGAAAGCCGCGAGCAATTAACGGCTAGGATTTTTGCTGCTGCTGCGGAAATAAAAGAAAACCGTGAAGAATTACGTCATACAATCAAAAGTGTTGCCATGAGGGCTTTGGTTTGTTTACAGGAGGGTGGGGGCCATTTCGAAAATCTAATTAATTAAAATTCTTGTATTTTTTATTTTTTGGTAAAAATCTGGCTATTGCTTATTTGTTTTTAATTCCATCATCATCCTCATTATTAGTTTAACCTTTTAGTACTCACTGCTAAGAGCAACATTCAATTGACTTTCATTTTACATTCATTACATTTTCTTTTCCTAAATTTGACTCTTAAAGTTTTAGAGTTTTACCTTGGATTTAGTTACAGTTAGGTATGAACAATGTTCTGTGAATTTGTAGCTGTTATGTAGTAGATTACAAGTAATGATTAAAAAAGTCGTCCTATGGGGATAATTTATGGACTTACACTAGTTTTTTTGAATTAAATACACAATTTTTAACCGAAAAAATGACTTCAATTCCGTTTTTTTTTTCGTCGTCGATAATTTTTAGTAAAAATGTTAATTAACTTGTTAAAATAACTCATAAGCTTTTTGAAATAATAAACAGAATCCAAATCGACCCGTAAACTTCGGAGATGTGTCAAAAAATAGAAAGCAAATCTACAAACTCTACTTAAAAAATTAAAAATTGAATAACATGAAAAATATTATAGATATACCCCCCCTTTTGAAGTTTATTTTCGACATTTCTTCATGAATATTCAGAAAATTACGGGCGGTCACATGCGCATGGGCGACATTGTATATATAAAAATCAATTGCTGTTCGTTAGTCTCGCTAAAACTCAGAAACGGCTTGACCGATTTTGATGAAATTTTGCATGGTTGTTCTACATAGGTCAGGGATGGTTTATAAGGTAGTAGGTAGGTGGTGGGTAGGTAGGTAGTAGGTAGGTCGAAGGTAGGTGGTAGGTAGGTGGTAGGTAGGTGGTAGGTAGGTAGTAGGTAGGTGGTAGGTAGGTGGTAGGTAGGTGGTAAGTAGGTGGTAGGTAGGTGGTAGGTAGGTGGTAGGTAGGTGGTAGGTAGGTGGTAGGTAGGTGGTAGGTAGGTGGTAGGTAGGTGGTAGGTAGGTGGGCCGAGTAGTAAAAAATACAAACAGGTAGTACTAGGTAGAAAAAAATGCATTGCAACGCATGCCGGGTACAGCTAGTTATTAATATGTAGGCGTCATATTTTCTTCATTGTTTTGGAGCAGATAAGACGAGTCTATTTCATGTTCACAAATAAAGAAACACTTTAAACTACAGTCAATCTGGGTGAGACGTCCAGAGTAAAACATGGAACCACACTGGTCATGACTCCCTCCGGTTGGCTGATTGCCCCACCAGGGCACAGTACCATTTATAGCAGCTCCTGTTGAAAATAAAAAATATTTAAAGTAATGCACCATACTTGTGTCAGAACTTAACATCACACCACGCCTGAAATCCTCAAAGGGTTTGGCAGGGGTGGCTCTAAGAGTCCTGGAGTAGAGACCGCGTAACGGCAACCGCAGCATTAAACGCTCGCAAAAGGGTTTCTGGGCAAAACCGGATGTGAAAGACCTATGACCAGCTGTGGAGTGTGATAGGCTGAGCTGTAACCTATACAAGTACACGCACATTCCGTATTATTAGTACCTCGGCCACATGCACGAAGACCACTGGGCAATAGTCTCCACACTATAGTGCCTACAGATGGACAGCGCCGCCGAGGCCGGCCCAGAGAGCGGTGGCAAGAGACCTAGATGTACTGTGAGGGCTGGATCGAAGTGGCGCGAGAATAGAGTTCGTGGAAGGAATCGGGGGAGGGGGTCTACCCAACAGTGGGACAGTATGGGCTAAATAATAAATAAAATAATGTTCGAGTCCCATGTAATAGAGGGTGAGGTTGTGCCATCAACCGAACAAAAGTTTAGACTCCGGACTGCTGACAAATTCCCGGTTCTAAAATCTAATAACACTTTTGACCCAAGACCTCATATTTATCAGTTGCGACCACTAGACCAACGAGGCGATAATTGGGTGAGTTCTTGATGACCCCAAATACGTGTTGGGGGACATTTGTCTCTTAGTGAATCCTCCTCGAGGTTTTACTGTTTTATTGTGACAATCTCTATTTTTTTTTTCTTAGCCACTATTATCCCACTGCTGGGCAAAGGCCTCCCCCATAGCCTTCCGTTCTTCTCTCCGTGTGATTTTTTCTGGTCAATCTCTCGAATACGCGTCTAGGTCGTCACGCCAACGTTTTTTAGGCCTCCCTCGGCGACGACGCCCGTCTTCTGGCAGCCACTGCGTGACGACTCTGGCCCATCGGTCGTGATGCATTCTATAAACATGTTGTTGTTGTTCTATAAACAATCTCTATGGAACTTTAAAATCGCCTGACACGTACCTTTAACTGTCGACCAGCCATCGTTGTATAAGTTATGAAAGCCCACATGATACATTCCTCTGAGGTAACTCCCGGCGACCAAGTCTTTCGGTCCAGTTTCCGTTAGCTTCACGAGATCGTCCACCTCCAACCAATTGTTGATCACTGTTAGGTAGGATTGTTCTGAGCTGCATACATTGTAAGCATCGGTCCAGTTTAATGGAGTAGAGTGTAACTTGTAACACCTGCCGTTTCTTTCGTTGTAAGTGTACCCTATAAAAAAAGAAAAAAGTGAATTATATGTCGCAGATAATTGAGCATCTTCGTCACGTAAATTGCGGGTGAAGCAAGCCACGGAGCAATGGCGGGATTAAACAGTTGTGTCATCGACACCAATCGGTGCTTCTAAATTGTTCAAAGCTTCGTTTCGTACAGTCATCAAAGCTAGATCTTTCTTTTTTCTTCTTCATAGATAATATCACATCATTGTCATCATTTAAATATTGAAATCGCTGAACTCCGTGATTTGTAGGTTTTTTTTTTCTGCTAGGAAAAGGCCACCCCCAATTCACAGCAGGACCTTTATTCGGTCCAGGTCCTTTCATCACTTCTTTCTGGGCCAGCCCCGACGGTGCCATTCATCTCCCAGCACTCATTACGTGAATAATTCTAACAAATTACAAAACTGCATGCAGTATGTTTCCTTTTAGGATTATTTTTGGATGAATAGCATACCTAAATCAGGGATATTACATTGCTGGTTCCATTCCAAAGACTGGAGGGACTTCTTGCAAATAAATGGATTCTTTCTATCACAGGGCACATCGATCATTTGACCATTCGCGTACAAGATTGCACAATCTTCTATGCCTAGGTAATTGTTTGGCTCCCCTATCTTCCAATTGTGGTATACATCCTCCATCTGCTTGCCTGTGAAAACGATGTTATAATAAATAAACAATAATATGAGCCCATTGTCTTACTGCTGTGTAAAAGATTTTTTTCCTATAGCGAAGACATCGTTTGATCCCCAAACTAACTCAATTTGGATGGAGTGTTTCTGACTTATTTAATACTAGCTGTTGCCCTCGACTTCGTTCGCGTGGTAATTTTGATGAGTATGAGTGAGGAAAAAAAGATAGCCAATATTCTTTCCCAGAATATAATCTATCTGCTCGCCAAAATTCATTACGATCCGATCAGCTGTTTAGTCGTGAAAAGGTAGCAAACAAACAGAGTTACTTTCGCATTTATAATATTGGTCTGGATTACTGGGTAAAATAAATTCTTCGCCTGATTCTTGTTCGAAGAAAACAAGTGTGACGTTAAGTTAAGGTAGGAGTTGCATTTAATCCAGTTTTCTTTACGTTATTTTCCCTAATAGCAAGGCGGTGGCAAGCAATAATCACCAGCGCTTCTGCAATAGTACACTTTAACTTACCGTCAACAGTCTCAAATCGTCCTTTTACTAATAAGTCTGATAGTCCCACATTCAGTGTCCACCATGTGGGCTGGGTACTGTTCCAATGGGAAATCACAGCATCAGCTTCAGCCTGGTTGTCTGGGAACCACAAAATAGCTCCTTCCAAAGCACACGCCCTTTTTGCATCAGGAAAAAATTTGGGTATAGAGTTTATTTTATAAAAACTCTCTGTTGCTTCTAAATATTGATAGTCATTCCGAAAAAACTTTTTGTCCTTTTGTCCATCTGTGAAAAATATCACAATAGTTCATTTTGATACAAGTGGGTAAACTTTGTCATTGCAGTTGAGGCGAAATTCACACGAGGGTGTTATGGAGCCGAGCAGTACATTGACAAATGCCCACGTGAATCAAATGACATTTTTAAAGACACGAAAAAATAAAATAAGAGTTGCAATTCTCGACTCCATTCCAGCTCAATTGCAATTACAAACTTTCCCAACTTGTATCAAAATGTACTATTATTTGTGTGAAAATAAAACACTATTAGAAATATGTGAAAAAAAATCCACGAGTTTGAAATACATTGCATGTTGAAACTAATAGCAGTGAGCCAGGTTTCGAAGAAATGTATTGAAAATTATGTTTAATTTAATTAAAACAAGTCGATGAGCAAAATGGGTTTATTCTTGCTTGGCTGTCACACATAATAAAAAAATAACTTACATGAGAGATTTGAAGTAAAGTACACTAAAAGAAGGACTAATATTTTTTTTGAAAACATCATGAATGATTTACTGTCTGACTGTTCCCAATAACAACGATTGGCGTGAAATGAAGCAAAAGTATATTTTCAATTTTTATATATACATTCAGATACGTTTTATCAAATTTATTAAACACATAATATAAACAATACTGATAATAATTGCGATTGACATGACCAGGATGCATGACAATGTTATGACAGTTAGAATTATATCGTACCGGTTTCCTGTTGTTTTATAAATTTAGAGGCTAGGGGGAATACCCGAATTAATTACGTAGATATCGCAAACGCTTTTTGTCCTCCAAATGATAAGACACTAAACTGTAAGTAGATTTATATGGAGCAGTAAGAAACCTACTTGGGATACTTCAGAAAGTATTGAAAATAATAATCTCCTCCTTTTTTGTAACTCGGTTAAAAAAGAACATTGAGTCGAATTGAATCTCCTCAAATGGTTAAAAAGACATTCTTTTGTCCTTTTTCTGACTTTTTTGAGGTTCCTTTTTTAAGTTACTTTATACCTAATTGTTTCCAATTTGAGTGTCATTGCCCATCAAAGTTTATTTCTTATGACTGTTTCAACTAGCTGTTCAGTTCACTACTTCATTCGCAATATTGACGATGACCAAGTTTCATACAAACTTTCAACCCTAACATTATGAGTACTTGCACTCGCGCCCCGCCGCACGCGTTCTCGTAGGTAGGTACCCAGTCAGTTATTTTTATAAAATTCCGTATTTAACTATAATAATTTTCAGTTGACTAACATTTTAATGTATTTTCGCTAGCTCATTTTTTTTCTTGTAAGTTTCTAATGCGGTTTTCTTATTTTTTTTTACCATTGTCCTTATGTTGGTGGTCTGAATGATTTCTAAAAGTTTGTCCATCTATTTTAATGGGGATATAAATAGATAAGTATGTTTATTTTTTTCAGTATGCTTTAGTGGTTGAGCGGAAACCAACTATAAATAAGAAATGGTTAGAAAATATTGATGAAGGATACGCGTTGATGGAAGTATTTCTTAGCCAGACGACTTTCATTGCCACTGATTCCATCACGATTGCAGATATTTCAGTCTACAGTAATATGTCGTGTTTAGCTCAGGTAGTGCCCGTAGATGAGAACAAGTAAGTTGATCATAATAATTAAAACATTTCTGCGAGCAATTTTATCATTTTTGAAAAAGTTTTTGGCTGGACCAGGAATCGAATATTGATAAATTTGGCACATAGATAGCTTATAACTTGGTTTAAGACAGGATACTTTTTATCCCGGAAGTACGATCCCATCTAACAATTACCGAACTCCACGGGGGTGAAGCCGCGGGCATAAGGTAGTACCTACAGACGCCAGCACATTAAGTTACCCGAAATTCAAATTTCCCCACTCAACCTTGAACTTAATGCTTTAGCGATAAAGTTGAGAATCTATTAAAGAAATTTGACAGGTTGTAGTAGCTAGATGTGCTGGCGTCTGTACATAAAACTGTTTGACATCGTATTTGCGAAACTAAGGACTATGTGAATCGACGAATGAAGACGCACCGAGAGCTGTCCGGCCTTCTCGACGGCTAATGTTCTATCTTTTTGAACACGTTGTTCGCCGTCCAAAAAAAGCAGTTTTCACAAAGAACGCAAATATAACTGGCCACTTCGGAATGCTATATACTTCAGTAATGAAGGATATTATCTGTAGTAACTAAATCATTTCGTGTACCCTTTTCCAGCTCCCTGTATCTCATACCTACCCCAGATTTTTGCAGGATGTGACATAGTGAATTGTCATTTGTTTTTCACAGATTCCCAGAAACTACCCGATGGTGCAAAGAAATGAAGGACCAGCCTTACTGTGTAAAGCATAATAATCCTTCATCAGCCATCTTTGGTGACTTACTGAAGAAGTGTCAAGCTTCTACATCAAAATAACGAATTTCTTCTTCTTCTATATCGTTTGGTTAGTGCCTAACCTGGTGTCGAGAGTTTTTATGCCGCCCGTGGGCCTCTGACTTGGCTTTACATGCTGTCAAGAAATGTCTCTCAGGCATGCTGGTTTCCTCACGATGTTTTCCTTCACCGAAGCAAGTGATTATTACACAATAAGTACATGAATCCGAAAAATTTGAGATACGTGCCTTGGGTTGAACTCGAGACCTATGACTTGGCAGTCCGACGGTCGTACCACTATCATTGCTATAATACCTTATCGCCATCATTATCACTTTAAGGTTCTTATTTTGTAAATAATAAAAACTATCTATACTTTAAAAATTAGCAATTTTTTCTGCTATTGAGCAACTTGTTATTCAGTCTTTAATGGCCCGGACACATCGCCACGACGGCGCCGCGCCGTGTTGTTGTGTCCAGGCCCTAATATTGCCACTGAGATAGGGGTCTCCTATTATGAAAGGGGGTTGGCCACCATCCGGGCCCAGTGCTCTCTGGTGGATGATTGATGATGATGAGAACAAAAAACAAAAAAAAAACCTAATTAAAAAAATCACAATCATATTAAGTATCCAAATTTGAAAGCACGGGGGATCGCAAGTTTGCAAGTTGGCCTCAGACACCACTGCCTATAGAGAAGAAAAACTAATAATGTGGAAACTTTATGATGACTTGACAAACGTCTGGACGCTGTTTTGTTGAGCGAGTGTGGTTCTTAATCAACCCGAATAAAAAAATGGCTTTTGTCCCGCTGTGGAGAAAACTACAAGCTCTAAAAGAACAGAAATAACGCTCATATTATTAGTTTCTATTGGTTTTGTTAGATAAGCAGGCCAGGGTAGGCCACATCTGCCGTATGTTGCAGCAGAATTTACCAGAACCATTGACGCAGTAGGCCCAGGAGATAACGTGACAAGTTAGCCTCCCACTTTGTTTTTTGGATGGGAAATTATTAAATAACTCCTCCCGATCTGGGTGGAGTGGGAGGGAGTGTCAGACTTTTACTGACTAAAACCCATCCATGTTCCTTGGTTAGACTCCTACTTTAAAGGCACAAATTGCAAAGGTAAAGGAAAAATGGAAGTCAAGCCTTTTTTTTTTTTTTTTACGTATTGGAAATCATCAAATTACTTCTCCCGCTCTGGGTGGAGTGGGAGGGAGTGTCAGACTCTTACTGACTAAAACCCATCCATGTTCCTTCATTGCCCTTTGTGTTCCAGGGCCACGGTATCTCTTTCGAACAGTCCCGCAGCCCCGGCAGGCATCGGCCCTTGCGGGCCCCTTCCTGGTTGCTGACATCTCTTTGAGGCGCGCGTGGAACACGAACGCGCCGTCGACACGGCCTGTCGTCATAAGACGGACGGACGGTGAGCTAACCCATTACTCACCGTCCACAGGCCCGCGCCTACGGTGGCCGGGAGCCACCACGTGGCCCCCGACGCCCGGTGCGTCGCCCGCGGCGGCTGAGACGTGAGATTCTCTCCCTCTCAGGTCCCGCCACCTCCTTCGCTAGCATGACTGCTTCGCAGAAGGAGGTGACGGCTTCCCATTCCCTCTCGCTCCGGACCATGGCCTGAACCAGGGCCGGGAGCGAGAGGTCGCCGCCGCCGATCGCCGCTACGTGGACACGGCAACTAGGTGTAACCTTACTTCGGCTTTTAGCTGTAACATATACAATAAGGTGTCACATAATAAACGCAAGACTTGTTGCTTATCCTAAGAGTTCTTGAAATTCGCAAAAAATAATTTGACATTCTATAGGAAACGACGTGATCAGCTGATGACATATGATAAAACTAAAAAAAAGTTATAAATTTCCAAAAGTCAAAGAACAAAAGTCGTTCAGTGTCATATTCTGAGACACCACACGAGTGCTCTTGCGTCTGTTATGTTACACCCTGTATAGTTTATGAATCAGGTTCATATAGGGTGATTGGTATTTAGTAATCGATACTTAAACCCATGATAACAAACAAATTTCCCAAAGAAACATTTCATATACATTCGCGCGAGTTTCATTCGGCTGTTGTGTTATTGTGATAAAAATTAATGAGTATAAAAAAATCTTTGGGAAAGTTGTTTGTTATCATGAGTAAAATCACGTGTTTAGGTATCAGTCACTAATTACCAGTCACCCTATATAAAACGCATTTCAGATCGTTGTGAAACTTTACACAACGGAGCTGAGTCCTCCCGTGGTTGCAGCTATTATGGCTTGTGAGATCTTCAATGTGTCCTTCGAGAATGTAGTAGTAGATCTCGAAGATAAGCAACATATTAAGAGCACAGAGTTTTTGTTTATTTTGTTTCTGTTATGTATGTAAAGTTTGGGAAATTCATTGTTTATGAAATTGAGACCCTACTTCAATTTGCTGTGATTCAGCCATTTCATACGACGTTCAAGGAATTAGTCTTCTTTTTTTATTTAGCCTATATTGTCCCACTGCTGGGCAAAAGCTTCCCCCATAGCCTTCCACTTTTCTCTACGTGTGGCTTTCTGCGGCCAATCTCTCACAAACGCCTCTAAGTCGTCACGCCAGCGTTTTCTAGGCCTCCCTCGGCGACGACGCCCGACTTCTGGCATCCACTGAGTGACGACTCTAGCCCACCGGTCGTGATGCATTCTACAGACATGGCCTGCCCACTCCCACTTCAATCCAGCAGTCTATCTGCCCACATCCGCGATTCCAGTCTTTGAGCGTATTGTGGTGTTGCGAATTCTGTCGCTGAGCTTAATACCCAATACACTACGCTCCATCGCCCTTTGGCAAACCTTGAGTTTGGACTTTTGCGACTCGGTCAGGGACCAAGTTTGAGCACCGTAGGTTAGGATGGGCAGAATGCACAAGCACATGTCGATGAGTTTGCGCTTCAGGGATAAAGGTAGGTCAGGTTCAGGCGTTCTCGAATTTTTGAAATTAAAGTCTATGATTTAAAATATACGAACTATTAAGTTGGTCAATATAACTAATTTCCCTGATAACACCAAAATGTTATTAGACGTAATCCACATCGTGAGGAAAACCTTGCTCTTTATGAAATACAGAATCCGAAGGACTTTGTATCTCAGCGCATAGTTTTAACAGTAACATTCTGACTTTCAGAAAAATCCGCTGAAAACGATTCCTGTACTTGAAGATGATGAGCTGATAATTCATGATAGGTTGGTAGCATTTTTACTGAAACTTAGGCGCTGAGTAGATGTTGAACTAATTGTCCACCAGACAACCGCAGGGCAACCAATGCATGAAAAAACAACGCAGAAACCAGAGGACTGGATTAATTCCAGTGGTCATTTCTATGCGGCAGACAAATTTGAATAGTCCTTCATTTGCTCAGTGCCTAAAATGATGGCCCAGTGTTTAAGTCCTCGCATACACGAGGTCTATCAAAATCAAATCCAACTTCATCTGAGAATAAACCCCATTTTTTTTTTTTTGTTAGCCTGTTTGATTGTCCCGCTGCTGAGCAAAGGCCTCCCCTTTCTCCTTCCAAACCTCTCTGTCCTGTGCGATATCTGGCCATGTTCTCCCCGCAAACGAGATCAGATCATCACACCACCTTCGCCGCGGTCTACCTCGTCGGCGATTTCCTCCGACAGGCGTCCAGTGGGTGACGATCGTTGCCCATCTCTTCGGGCGCATTCGTGCTACGTGGCCAGCCCACTCCCACTTCAGCTTGGCTGTTTTTTCTCCAACATCTGCAATTTGAGCAATGGAGCGCAAGGCAGTGTTTCTTACGCGATCTGTCCGCTTAACACCTATTATGCTGCGCTCCATTGCCCGCTGGCAAATCTTGAGTTTGGACTTTTGCGACTCGGTCAGGGACCAAGTTTGAGCACCGTAGGTTAGGATGGGCAGAATGCACAAGCACATGTCGATGAGTTTGCGCTTCAGGGATAAAGGTAGGTCAGGTTCAGGCGTTCTCGAATTTTTGAAATTAAAGTCTATGATTTAAAATATACGAACTATTAAGTTGGTAAATATAACTAATTTCCCTGATAACACCAAAATGTTATTAGACGTAATCCACATCGTGAGGAAAACCTTGCTCTTTATGAAATACAGAATCCGAAGGACTTTGTATCTCAGCGCATAGTTTTAACAGTAACACATTCTGACTTTCAGAAAAATCCGCTGAAAACGATTCCTGTACTTGAAGATGATGAGCTGATAATTCATGATAGGTTGTAGTGTTTCTTACGCGATCTGTCCGCTTAACACCTATTATGCTGCGCTCCATTGCCCGCTGGCAAATCTTGAGTTTGGACTTCTGTTGTTCAGTAAGTGCCCAACTTTGTGCACCGTAGGTTAGGACGGGCAGGATGCACATATCAATGAGTTTTCTTTTCAGCGTTATTGGAAGGCTTCCCTTCGTGTGTTCTTTTAGGGCCCAGAAGGACTTCCAAGCATTTTGGACTCGTCTTTCTATTTCTTTGTCCTGCCTATTTTTAAAAGAAATAAACCCCATAAGTAATTGAAATCTGAATTCGCCAACTCATCTTGAACACGCGTGGTGATCGAAGCTTATGTGTCCCCTGTATGAGAAGAAGCCTTTGCCTAGCAGCGGGACAATAACTGGCTGGTATTACGATTAGTGGAAAAGCGGCGCCTAAAAAATGGTTTTTACAAGACGTGTGAGTGGCAACGCCGCCGGGAAGGGGCGCCCTAGAAGGACATACACTGATGAGGTTATATACATTGGTGAGGTTATTCAGAAAGGTCAGGTGAGTGTTGACCAGATGTATGAACGTGGACGAGCCGATAGGAGTATGTAAGGATTATACAATCATAACCCATATGAGAAAAAGGCGTGAATTTATGGTATGGATAAGTATTGTTTTGAGAACTGGGAGCCTTAAATGCCGCTTTAGCAGAATCATAATAGGATGATAATAAAGGGTGTATGAAGACCCTAACGAAGCCGAAAAGCACTTGTTCTCCCCGTCATTGCGATATATTTTGTTCTAGACTATACTGGGAACCTTCTAGTTACGGAGATATTGGGGTCAAAATTCCAACCTTTACACCAGTTTTACTTTTAATACACGTTTTTATTGTAAGATTTTTACTTTAAACACCTCACGAGCCCCCGTATTATTCAATCATCCATGCACGTTGTTTTGAGTGCGTTACATTGTGTCCTACCGTAAAACGTGATTTTTCACCACAAGAAAAAAAGTTGTTTTTCAGCAATAATTTTTGCGTAAAGTTACTTAGTTTGATCTACATAATGCTTTGTTGACGACTTCGTGAAGGGTTCGTTTACACCCTGTATGACTCTTAAAATGGTCACATTGTGATCATTTTACAAATTGTAACGTAATTCATATTATCATCCTATTATGATTCTGCTAAAGCGGTCATTTTAGACCCCCTGTAATATGCGTTATTTCGGATAGACAGTATAATCTGGTCTAATGGGATTCACTGTTGACTTTTGACTTCCTCATTAATTTTTACGTCCGGCCTTAAATTCTGTCAAATCCACAATTCAAACAAACTCGTGTTTGCTCGTGGTCACGGTGAAATACATCCTAATTTATTACTTTGCAAATAGATTTATTTTTTCCTTCTCTGACGGATATTTTGCTTCTAAATCATTTGTTACTCATATCTTTTTGTTTCCGCTTTTCAGTCATGCTATATTGATGTATTTGGCTGATGCTTATGGGACGGACGAGGCAAGGTATCCAAAAAACCATAAAACTAGGGCACTTGTTAATCAGAAACTATTCTTTGACACTACAGTTCTATTTCCGAGATTGAAGAACATAACGGTAAACGATTTTGTTTAGTAATAAAATTTATCAAATCAAATATGCAAAGATATTGATTGTGTTATAAAAACGAGCATTAATGTAAACTTGCTCCCCAATTGCGTATCACTATCGATATTAGAATCCAACAGATTTCTTATTCCATTTCTTCATATGTTTGAAAAATTCAACCTAAATAACAATAAAGCAAAATAGTTGCCCAGTCAAAGTTAAAAGCATTGCGATTGGAACAATGTTATTCAAATATTTTTAACCTAGAAATCTATATTCCTAAATCAGTTCTTTATCTGAGATTTAAATGTAGTGTATGTAAACTTTGTGTAGTAGCCTGGGGGCCCATAAAGACTGCTTTAACAGAATTATATTAGAATAATAATATGAATCAAGTTAAAAATTTTAAAATGGTCGCAGTCGCAGTTAATATTATGAATTATCACTTTGTGAGCATTTCACATCAGTCATTTTAGAACTCCTGATGTTTTTCTGAACTGATCTATTCAGATTTTAAAGTGCGTCATGCTTGTTACCTCTGAAATATGAAGAACAATTGGTCCATTAGGTACTAACAACCTGTTCCTAACTTAACAAGCAACCAGTTTTGTGTATGCAAGCACCCAGGCCAATATTTTATCCATGGTTAGTTAATAACTTAACCAACCATCTACCTATTTTAGTTTAGGGTTAAGCTTATATTCATGTATTATGTTGTTCATCATATTAATGTTTACACATCACAAGCCTCGACATTCCAGGAAGATGAGGTTCCTTGATTTCGTGAATCAGGCGAAGAGTTATTGGGTTTTTCCGTTAGGAATTTCTTAATAGAAGCCCGGAGTTTGAATGTGTACCAGATGTATGGCAGCAGTTTCCATTTTATGAATAATCAAACCAATACATAAGTAAAAATATTTATTTGTTTAACGTCCTTTTTAATTATTCAAATTGTACAAAAAAAAATCGTTCATTATTTACAATAACTAAGCATAATATAATATTAAAAAAAAATATTACGCCTAAATATCTATACAATGTCGCCCATGCGCATGTGACCGCCCGTAATTTTCTGAATATTCATGTAGAAATGTCGAAAATAAACTTCAAAAGGGGGGGTCTATCTATAATATTTTTCATGTTATTCAATTTTTAATTTTTGAAGTAGAGTTTGTAGATTTGCTTTCTATTTTTTGACACATCTCCGAAGTTAATGGGTCGATTTGGATTCGGTTTATTATTTCTAAAAGCTTATGAGTTATTTTAACAGGTTAATTAACATTTTTACTAAAAATTATCGATGACGAAAAAAAAAACGGAATTGAAGTCATTTTTTCGGTAAAAAATTGTGTATTTATTTCAAAAAAACTAGTGTAAGTCCATAAATTGTCCCTATATGAAGACTTTTTTAATCATTACTTGTAATCTACTGCATAACAGCTACAAATTCACAGAACATTGTTGATACCTATCTCTAAAAAAAAACAAGGGCGGGTATAACAAATCATCGCAATCTTCGTGTGTGGGCCACTGAAAATCCACACGTCATTAGGGAAACAACTTTCCAGACTCCATTTTCCATAAATGTATGGGCTGGAATGATTGACGATGAACTTATTGGCCCTCGTGTTACCAAACAGGCTAGAACAACACGCCTTTTTAGATTTTATAGTCAATACGTTGCCGTTGCTTTTGGAGGAAGTACCGCTGGAAACAAGAAGGCGGATATATCTGCAATTAGATGGAGCTCCACGACACTTCGCACGACTAGTTCGTGATTATTTAAATCAAAATTATCCGTGGTGGATTGGCAGAGGAGGTGCCATTGCTTGGCCGCCGCGATCTCCCGACCTTACACCCTTAGATTTTTATCTTTGGGGCTACATGAAACAAAAAGTGTGTGCTGTGCCCATCGAAAGCCGCGAGCAATTAACGGCTAGGATTTTTGCTGCTGCTGCGGAAATAAAAGAAAACCGTGAAGAATTACGTCATACAATCAAAAGTGTTGCCATGAGGGCTTTGGTTTGTTTACAGG